>RJWH01000221.1:321317-603814 GCA_004363575.1 Solenodon paradoxus | reverse complement strand
AGGTATAATAGGAAGAGATCCTTGCATCAGATTGCATCATGTCACAGCAGGTGGTGTAAGCCCTCATCATCCAGTTCTGGTTGACTGAATAATATGGTTGTTAGACTTTACTCTGAATTCCATTCTATTGTTCATTACCATCTCTTTATATTAAATCTTTTATGAGAGTAGTATTACACACTGAATTAAATGGCACAAGAGGCAAGAATAGTATGAGTTCAAAAGAGAGGGGAAGACCAATGTATGGAGAATAATCAGAAATGGCTTCCCAGAGAAAATAGACCTTGACTTTGTGACTTTGTGGACTTGTGAAATTATAAAACACTCTCCAAAGAAATTCATGTCTTAATGTATCTTTTTCCCCCCCAAAGATATTAGTCCTTGAGTATATACCTCTAAAACCCAAGTGTTAACTGACTCTTCATTTCTCTCTTTAAGCTCTCAAACAGAATTCACTTCCACAAAAGTACCAGCAGGTCACCTAAAATTCACCAGTGATCATCCTTTAGGACAGGAAAGGAAGGCACATGTTTTACACCCAAACTGACCACATAAAAAGTACTGCTAGGGTGTGTGCTTGTGTCTTAGGCAGCTGAGACAGTGTCTCAAGTAGCCCAAAGACCCAGGTGGAGACCCTGGGGCCAGGGTTAAAAAACAAAATGAAAAATTAAATAAAGATGTTTCTCCATTCTCTTCCTTCCTTCCTTAAATGTCACTTTCTCTTCTTTTTTCTTTCCTCTCTTTAAAATAATTAAATCTGTCGATCTATCTACTGCTAGACTATCTACTGCTAAATCTAATCATTAGTGTTCTCTCCTCAGGCTTTTTCACTGACCTCTGTACTATGTGCTCTCCTCAACCAAATTCCTTCCTTTCTTCTGAATTTATTCTGAAAATATCAAAGTCCCTTTTCTTCCCTTTTGTAAAATGGACTCAGAGGGCACATAGGCTCAGCTTTTACTGTGTTGTGGGGAGAGGAAATTTCCCTCTACTCTTCTAGGTTTTATTCTCAGGATGGTAGAGCATTTACATCACATCAGAAAAATTAGTCAGGAGACAAGAACATATATAATTACATATTGATTAGGAATCTGCATCTATGTGGATTCCAAAGACAATGAGGCAAATGGGAGGGAAGTACATATTCTGAACTAAAGAATAGAATAGATATCTGGGATTTCAAGGAGAGAGCAGGGATACTCACATGGCAAGGAGAGGGTGATTCATGATGAAGACCAGATGCTTTTTAGATATTTGCTCTGTCATATAGTTAGGTTTCTCTGATAGGTTATTTCTGGTAAAAGTCCTAATTCTGGTTAATATCTTCAATTTTTGCTCTTCTAGGTAATTAAGGGAGTGGTAAGAGTTTCTTGTGAGCCTGTAGGGCCTCGATTGAATTCAGTTTGAAATAACTCACAAGCCAAAGTGACACTTCTTGGGAAGTCTTGTTTTGAACACCTTGGGGAACTACTCTGAACATTGTGGGGAGACCTTTCCTTCAACTCTGAAGTGAATTTATCAAAGTAATTTCTCAAGTATCTAGTTAAAATATTGTCCATATTGTAACACTAAAAAAGAAAATGTCACTGAAAAGTCAGTGTTAATGTTTAGGTTGGTGCATGAGTTTTGCCAACTTGATTTAAAAGCAATTATGGTAGACTGCCCCTAAATAGTAATGTAAAAGGCCATTTGTCCCCTATGGTGTCAGATACACTGGAAGTGGCAAATATTGTGAGAATGGGTGGAACCAGAGCTATTTATTATTAGTCATGAAATAAAATATCTTTACTATCTTAACTAGCTACATTCTTGCAAATTCTTGCAAGAGAATGTGATATAGTGGTTTATCTTGGTTGTTCTCCTGACTCGCGGATACTAACCCAGGTTCCTTGCATGTATCTGAACTATAACCAGTTGGAGGCAGCTGGCTAAAATACTACTCCATTGGGGGCACAGAACAAAATTAATTTTAAGTATTGCAAGCATTCTTCAGGTTATGGCATTTACCTAAGATAACATTTCTAGACAATTAAAAACATATACTTCTCTATATCTACATTAGTCTTTGAACAAAATTTGGGGGAGTGTAGATAATACATTGATGCTAGATTTCTCTGAATTATAGACCTAGAATAAATTTATATTTTTTCACTGAATGTTTTATTCTTTTTATCAGCTTTTCTCTTGGAAAAAGTTTTTCCTTTGAAGTTACTCTGATAGAATGCACAAAATGAGGAAAACAAGTAAAAAGATATCTGCAGGTAGAAAGAGAAATTTGTTTCCTGTCATTGTTTTTAAAATGCGACCCATAAGTTATAGGGCTGCAAACAGTCTGAGCATTTTCTTGTCTTTCTGTTGTCTAGCTAAGAGGGATGTACATGAATAATACTAGTACAGTGAGAATTTATCTGGGATTTTATGATCATCATTTCCTCAAGGTCTTCCATAGTTGAATCTAAAAACACTTGTTTCCAGACTGTATTCCCATTGCTTTTAAAGATTCCCAGTAATCCAGATGTCATCTGTATTGTTGAGGCTTATTAGCTCTCTGCTATCCTTAGGGAAAACAGAGAGCAATCAACTGTCCTCTGCATAATTACAAGGCCCTTAAAAAATGCTTTCTTAGAGACTAGCTTCTCACAGGTGAAAAAAATAATGACTCATGCTCTTTTGCTCATTGCACACAGTCTTGTATTTTTTTCCATTCAATCACTACAAGAAATCATTTAGCTTACATGCAGAGCAAGTGGGAAGGGGACTTATATGTATCAGGGACATTTGAAAGAGCAAAACATTAAATAATAGATTATAACTACAGCATTCTATATGCAGCCCAAATAAAGATCCAGTTTTCCTTTTTATTGTTGAACCGATGTCTAAAATAGAAAATGCACAAAATATGGAATGGTAGAAAATAAAAATAATGTCTTTTACATATGTACTAATTCTCTTCTCAATCACATACTATTAGCTTTTTTGTAACCCTCTAATTCCTACTCCAGTACATTCAGAGAGGGTCTTAGAAGTAGAGCTGGGCTGGATCATTGGAGGAGTAGCTTCAAAATCCAGGCTTCCTGGCTCAGACCCCAGACCTGCTCATTTCCAATTTCCAGAGTGAGAATTCTGTAATCTAATCTTTCAAATCTTTTTCCCAGTCCATTGCTTTTTTTTATACTTCTATACTTCATCCACATTGCTTAGTAGTTGGAAAGCAAAATAAAAATACTTTTATAAGTTGTAGAATACTTTATTTTAAGATCCTTTGTGTCTGCATTAGCTATAGGACAGAGTCCCAGGTGGAAGAAAACTGCAGGTATCACATCACTTAAAGAAACCTCTTAGAGTTTAAGAATGACTGTCAGCTTGGGCCATGTAATATTTGAATAGTTGAAAAGCAAAAGGCCTTTGGCGATTCTGCCAAGACACCAAGATTAGAAAAACTCTATAGAGTATGTTACAAAATTAACAGTTTATTTTGGCAGGAAGTTCTTGTACTCTTTTCTCCTCAATTATGAGAAGATTTTTTCATTATAATGCTCTATTTAAATTTTGCTATATATTGACTTACATATTAAAGAAAATAATGGTGCCAAATACAGATGAGGGTGCCTGTGTTTTTAGATCACAATTTTTAGACAGAACCTCTTTGAGCAATTTGTCTGGTAAGGGATATGCTTAGTTATAGAGGAAATTAAACATCTGTATTTATCACAGGTGTAAAAGACATTTCTTCCTTAAGCCCAGAGTAATAATCATGCGAATGTATGATGGGTCTTCTAAGCTTTTCTTCTTTCTGTCTGTGGTCCTGTGTCTTACACAGTGCTAATACATGAGTAAAGATAGGTTCCTACAAAAGAGATCTCACTTACCACTTTCAATGTCATGTCCCTCATATACCACACTCTACTTCGCAAGTTCAGAAGTAAAACAAAACACACAGCTGAAATGATGCTGTTATGGAGAAATTTAAGTGAATTCTCTGCTAATAATAGCAGAGTGAGCCACTGGAGAACCTGAATATGAAGGATTCTTTCTCAGAGCAATGATAGCATGTTATTACAGTGCTTTCACGCAGATTTCTATTGTAAAATCCTCACTGGTATCCTACTGTGAAATTGTTTTGTTCAGTAAGAGGTCGAAGAAATGTGAGTGTATAGACTGTCTAAAAGTTCTTTTGTGCAAATAGTCAACACATAGAGCAATCCTAAAACCACTGAGAATAAGATCATTACAAAGTATTCTACAAAGAACCACTCCTCTTGTCCATGACACTGTCCTTGTCTGGTTATAGGTTGTTTTTGCTAGTAAACACCCTCAGAGTGAATCAAGGTGCTTTTACTAAAAATAAACCAAATCAAAATAGTGGTATTTTCATTTCTAGGAGAAGAGTTTTGAGATTAACAAATACCTGTTTGCTAGAATAACATTTCACAAAGCCTTTTTTGATATCCTTTTTAGATGGCAAGAAAAATAGACAATATGTAAGCTAAAATTAAATGATGACTAATGTATATACCAGTTAATTTTAGATGGTGTTCAGATGAACATTTTCATAAATGAATGATTGATATTTGTGAAAAATGCTATGATTTTTAAATTCATGTTAAGGATGTTAATTTTTCTTTAAAATAATATTTGAAAGATTAGTCTATTTAAATAAAGCTATGAAGCAAATACAGGCACACTTAGCATGCATATGTGGATGAGAAATAAAATTTGATACCCTCTCAGGATTTTTCTAACTCTGAGACTGTGTGAGAAGCTAATATAATTGTCCTTCTCCTTAAGGAAAGACACATAATTCAAAAGAATTGTTTCTAAAGGTCCTGGACCAGAACCTGTCTTTTTGACCATCAGAGAAGTGGCAGAAATGTGGCCCTCTGTTGGTGTTTGAACAACAGGTAAATATATATTTTAGCAGAAAAATTTATTTTTATTCTCTGTTTTCTATAATATCAACAAAAGCTGGAATCTGAAGCACATTAAAGACTTCAAAGTTCAATTGAGCAAAGAAAATAGTAATTTTCATTTTTGAGTAGAGTTGCTTCCCTCTTTCCTTCTTTGGTGAAAGAAAATGAGAATTATTCCTGTGTATAATACTTGAGATTGCAAAAGGGAGACATAAAGTATATTGTAAAAACACTGTATAAGAAAATAGGTCTTTTGCTTGATCAAATCCTGGTGACCAGTTGGTTGTCTCTCTTGCCCACTATTTTATTTACCTTCTGTCTTTCTCTAGCCCATGAATACCAAGAAATTGGCACATTTCCCCCCTTTATGGCTATAAACATTTGCTCTTCCACCTAGGTTCCTTGTCTTCTAGATCTTTGCTAACATAGCCTACCAGTTTCTCCCTCAGGTTTCTATTCAGTTTCAGTTTTCTGCTGAAATTCCAGAAAGTGCCCCTTGAAGTGCTTTCAATTGTTACTGCCAATAAAAACAAAAGTACAGTTAGGATTCCCTTAGTGTCTCTTTTCTTTGTAATTAAGAAAGATAATTTAAATTGCTTCTAACAAAAAAAAAAAAAAAAGAAAAGAAAAGAAAAATAAAGTAAATTATGAGGACATAGGCATTTCTCACTGAATTCAAGGGTCCTTACAAGGGCTTACAGAAGACTAAAGAAAGCAAATGAGGACATTGAACAGTCATGTTCTTGTTCTTTCTGTCTCTTTCTCTCATCCTGGTCTAGCCTCTAAGTTTCATCTGCATGTCTGTTTCATTTGGAAGTTCTGTCATTGCTTAGGAATTATCTCATTGTATTTTAAACTAATAAACAATACTCAATTCCAAATAGCCTGAAAATAGTATTGGTCATCTTGTGTCAAATGTACCCTGATGTATAAGAGTGACTCTGGATAGGCCTCCAGATACAAACAACGCAGCTAAGTGAACTAAATGAGTCCATCATGCACTTGGGAAGAGGACTCATCACATTAATGAAAGCAATTTTCAGAGAAAGGAGATAATTGCATCTTCGCAAACCCCATTACAGGGATTAAGAAAATAGTAAAACTATAGATAATATAGTCAATGTGAATATTTTAAAACCTTAAATAACATGTTTGCTTACCTAAATATCAGAGTTTTGTTTTGTTTGTTGGAGATTTCTTGACAGACTCCAATTGTCTCATTTTTTTTTTTTTTTTTTTAAGGAAAGTCACAGGCAGGAATGAAAGTGAGTAGGGAGGCAGGTAGGAAGAGAGCAGAGGAATAAATACTTTTATTTATTTAGTTGTTCATCCTGGTTGCTGCCCTAGGGCCCCTACTTCTTGGGAGCTGTGGACCTAACCAGTACTCCACCAGGCTGTGCCATCATCTCATTTTTTTTTTTATTTTGGTAACTGAGCCAACTAGAAAATATTTTGAAGTCGACTCTGCATTCCCCCTCATCACTGCAACAAATATAAAGAGTTATTAATCCTCTTAAGGCAGGAAACAATGGATACCAACTAGCCACATGGTAGACATGTCTCTAAATTTGTAAGTGCATTTATTTATATCTTTGAAGAGTGTCTCCACCCTAGTTATCTCTATTTCATATAACGTTAGTCTGTTAGAATGCTCTCTTTTGTCTTTACTTTCTAAACTTGATTATTTAGAAAGGAGTGAAAATCGATGATCCCATTTTAAACAGTAATATTCAACTGTGGCTCTATTCCCTCAAAAATAACAATGACCACTATTAGAAGAAAAACAATGGAAATTTTCCAAGCAATCACAACCAGAAGGCTTTATTTCCAAGGAAAATAGAGGAAAGGTTCTTCTCACTCCAAAAAACAAATAGTTGTTTTTAAAAATGTGTTTGGTCTGTTTCATTTTTGATGTCCTCTGCCAGTGATTTTCACAACTCAAATGTGTGGAAAAAAACAACAACAAATTTTTGTTCTTTGCTATTGATTTTTGAAGAATGTGAAGTTCTTTATTCATCAAATAGCAAATCTCTCTTTTAAGTAGGCAGGTGATAACATTTGTCCCAAGTTAGAGTTTAAAATCAAATGTTCTTTAGATTAAAATTGAATGTTCTTTTAGTAGCATGGCCAGTAGGTTTAAGTCTGTATGTGGGTTCAGACTGAATTAGTTTCCTGGAATGTGATGTTGAGGAATCTGAGCTCACTCTCAGTAGCCAAATAGTCATTAGGGGTGATAACTATTGGCACATTTCTTGTGCATTTTTAACCTGTGATTTCTTTTCTGAGTTCCAGAGAAGGAAAATCACATGACCATAACATTAAAAGCAGGAGGGGAAGGAAGTCCAAATACAGATTTTTTTAAAAAAATTAAAATGCAGATGTACAGAGCACAAAATGTGAGATATGTGTGCATGCGTGTGAATGTGTGCGAATTGAAAAAGATGAAAGTAGTAAATAAAGGAAGAGAGAGTGTAGTTTAAGAACTTACCAGAAAAAAAAATTTAATTGAAATAGTTCTAGGATCTTACATTCTGATTCTGAAAAATTACAACAGACGAAGCACCTGCTAAATCAAAGATAAATTGCATTGGGTAAGTTAAATGGGCAAAAAGACTTTATTCAAGATTATTATAATAAGGATCAAGACTATTCCAAAAAGAGTGGAATTGAACTCAACGCCACTGAAATAAAAGAAAGTTGGGTGTTTTTTAGTTTAGTTTTAATTTTGTTGAAGGAATATTGCATCATAAAATTGTATATGTTTAGGGTGTGCATCTTTATATATTTATGTTGTATAATACAGTGTTTACCACCAACAGTCTGATTCTGTCCTTTACTCATCATTGACCCCTTTTATCTGATAGTCCCACACTTCTGTCAGTTCCCTTTTGGTAACCACTAATTTGATTCAATAGACTAAAGTCTTGTTTTGTTGATTTTGCTTGTTTTGGGGGTATCTATATACTGCATTTGAGTGAAATAATATGTTTATATTATTATACTATTCAGATATTTAAAAAAGAAAAAATCCTGCCATTTGCAACATGTATGGGTCTTGAGAGAATTATGTTTAGGGATATAAGTCAGAAGGGGAAAGAAAGGAAAGTTTTTAATAGTTGGGGAGGTTTGTCCATGTGATTAGGCCCTCTGAGTATGCTAATTGGTGCTGAATAAAGTTAGTGTCCAGCCATCCCAGAGACTGAGATTCAGGACCCTAGCTTTCTTGATAATTGTATTTCAAAGAAATGGCTCCCTTTCATTGAGAAGGACATTTCTAGGTTGAAAACTGCAGGAATCTGAAAGATTACTATCTCAAATAATTTATAATTGCAAGGGTTTTGCTTTTATCTATTTATTTTTAAGTAAATGGCAAGAAAAGGGAGATTAGAAGTCTTCCTTTACACAGAAGGACATTTGAATTTTAGTTAAATTGGGGTGGGGTATTAAGGCCTTTTTAGACAAGTGTAAAATTCCAAGTTACACAGTTCAAGATCTACATGGAGTAACATTTCAGAGAAGATTTACAGAGTTTTCTGCAAGATGAAAGGTTTGAGTTGTTCTCTGAAGAGTCATAAAATAACTGGAAAGTAAGAATGATGTTTTCATCAAGAGTCACTCAGTGAGTGATGACGGGTGGGACAGTAAGTGCTTCATGTGGGAACCACCTGGGACTGACTTTTGTTAAGATGAGTCTGTTCCTCATGTTTTTGTTTAAAACAACATATTGAAGTAAAATTGCTTTATTCTTCCTCATTTTTAAATTAACTTGAACAGTCTCCTTTTCTCTCTTTATATAAGCCCCCAGATGGCAGTTATTTTGTCTTACTAATGCTGCTAGTACATCTTTTAACCACTGAGTCCCTTCCCTCCAAGAGTGCAGTGGGACACAGGCTACCCTGCCACTTTGGCCGCCTGTAAAGCCAAGCCTTGGTAGATTGATCTTTTTGGGCATTTCCTCCTAATCACTCTTAGGTCTGAGAAATTTAGCTGATATGGAAAAATTAAAAACAAAGTAAATCATTTGAAGTTATGCCATCTTAGTGTCTGATTTTTTTTTTTTGGAGTGTGAGCAGGAAGCCCCACAGGGTTTTTCCTTCAGGTTTTTATTTCAAAACTCAACAGTTCTCAGCTTTCCTCCAAACTTTCTCCCACCTCTAAAATTGTAGGGAATGAGCAAGCCAAGACAGAACAGTAGGGAGCAACTCTTCTGAAATATGTTGTTAGAATTTTTGAAGACATATGCATAAGTTGGTGACTCTGATCTACTGGAGAATGACTTTCCAAAGGAAAGCTTATGTGGAGGTGACTAACGGCAAGTGCCAGTGTCTTGGAGCCCTGGCTCTGGAGTCAGACATAGCTTTCAATGCAAGTTCTTTCAGTTATTTACCCTGTGACCTGGATAGATTCTCTCTAAATGCTGGTTTTCTGACTTACTAATTAGTGAGGGAGTTATAAATTAAATCATATTTTTGTCTTGAATTGTTGCTTTTGTGTAAAAACCATGTGAAATATTCAATGGGAAAAATGTTTTTGGAAAAGAGATTTCTTAGTGGTAAGACAAATACAGGAACAAATACTACAGGATTCATATCTCAATACATCTCAAAAGCAAGAAAAAAATAAAAAAATAAGAATCTTTTGCTTGGAGTCATTAAATGACTAGTGCAGTAAATTGATTTGAGTTAGCAAAGTGATTTAAATGAGGAATATGCCTAAATTTTAGGCCTCTGGCTTGACATTTTTAGAATACTGACTCAAGACAGAGCTGTGACAGTTTGAAGTGCTGAGAATTCAGTAATACTATCTATGTTTTACTGATGTTCAAATAAGCAAACAAAACAAAAAACAATAATAGTTTTGTATGCAGGTCAGTCATCCATGTTTCATCTCTGTAGACCTCCTCTACTCATATTTCTCACCTTCCATAGCTAGTCACCCACTATTTGATGCTTGAAAATAAATTTTAATATAAAGCACAACATTGAAATGATAATCTTTAAAATCCTGTCAGTAACAATGAAACATGCTATGAACAGTTGCTTATAAGCTAACAAATTCATATGGTATTGCTAAAGAATCATCACTTTTATCAGCCAGTCAAAAAATGAACTTTCTAGACATTTTCTACAATTTTCCTCTAAATACAAAAAGCTTCTGCTTTCCTTTCAGTTGTTGTCAGAGCAGGTATTTATACCAGAATGCCCAGAAAGAGGAGTGGGGTGGGTATATCAGAATTACTTCAGTACATTTTTTAAACTCATGTTTAGCTTCCACCAGTTTGTAATCTATTACTACGTTCATCTACTATTTATTGAACTTATACTATCCTAGGGATCACTAGAGGCAATAAAGATATAGAGATAAGGAGGCAACAAAGTCCTAATCTCCTAAAGTTTAAATATATAATGGGAAGACAGAGGCTTTAACAAGTGAACCATCAGTTGAACTGGATCAGCTCAAATAGTGAAAAGTGACCTGAAGAAAGTAACCATCATGTTTCAATAGAGGATGACTAGGATGGTGGAATTTTTTATTAGGTGGTCAAAGGAGGTTCCTTAATCTACATAAATCATTCTCTCCTTTAGAAAATGATGATTATAACATCTTCCAGATAAAACTGATGTAAGGATTAATTATATTTAAATTCCCTGGCTCATAATAAATACTTAACAAATTGTATATACACAATAACTGGGAGTTATTATTATAATGTGACTTGAGCCCTCAAGGGATAAAGACAATGTCTGAAATGATAATTTCAAATTGCTAGACTCTCTTCTTCATCTCAAAGGCATTGTTTAACTCAGGGATTAGTGGAGGTTGACTAATCATGTTATGCAGTTGTGGGGGCGTAAGGGAAAATCCCTCTACCCTTTTGGATTCTTAGGCGAGTCAAGCAAACAAAACACCAGACAGATTGGTAGGACAAAAAGATCAAATTTTATTATATATATATGTAGAAAATGTATGTGGCTACCAATTCTAGAGTAAATGGGACAAACAGATTTATGTATGCAGCTAAGGAATGGAGTAGGGGACTGGTGTGTCAAGGAGAAAGGAGGATGTTTCATATGGTGAGGAGAGATGAATTCATATCATAAGACACTGCTTCTGTTAAAAAAAAAAAAAAGGATGTTTCTTCAGGTGATCTTACGTCTACATAGTTTGCATTTTTTAAGATAATTGTAACAGTTTCTTTCAAGACCATCAGGACCAAAATCAATTTTATTTCTACATGCCAAGTTGACATACAATGAAAAATGTCTGCTCTGAACATCTTAGTAACAATCTATCTGAACAATTTGGGAGGAGACCAATCTTAAATAATGAATATGTTTACCAGGTAGTTCTCATATCCATCTCTGTACTATAATTCTCCCTCTGACTCAAGTGGTCTGTTTACCACTTTCCTTGTGTGAAGAAGACATACTAACTTTTCTAAAAACCAGGTAAACATGGGAGGAACTAAAACCCAAAATAAATTGCCGTCCACAGACTTTGTAATCATGTGTTTTTTTGTCTTTTAGAAAACATATTTCACCATCTTCTCCTTTGCATGAAAAATGGTAAATGTCAATTGCTGGCATCCTAAATACCAGAAACATAATCTGTTGATAAAACAAGCTAAGAACTGGAAACTAAGTGCCCAATGTCAGATGAGTAGATAAGAAGATTTACTTTATATAGACATTGGAATACTACACAGCCCTCAAAAGAGATGAAATCTTGCCATTTGAACCAACATGCGTGGATCTAAAGGAGATTATGCTGAGTGAAATAAGTCAAAAGAAGAGAAACAGATACTAGATTATCTCATTCATAGGTGGAATGTGAATAGACACAACAAAGGAACAGATGGAACAAAACCAACCCTTGAACACTTGCAATAGAACTGAGGTTTCCAGTAAGGAATGAAACAGTGGAGGGGGCAATGATGAAGAATATTTGTTGTTTTGGTGGAGGACAGAATGTATTGACATATATCTATATCTACATCTATCTGTCCGCCTGTCTATCTATCTGTCTATATCTATCGATCTATCTATCTATCTGTATCTATCTATCTATCTATATCCTAGGAATGGGGAACCCACACAAATGAGTCTATTTTGATTTGTAAAACAAAGTTACTGCAATACAAACTTTTTTTTTTTTTTTAATGAGGAAGTACATTAATCCATTGCAGAAAATTTCCACACAAAGCAAAGGATTCCCATAAGTGACAGGATGATAGTAAAAAAGAGGATTTTAAACAGAAATGATTCAATAAAACAGAGGGACAAGCAGAAGTGACTTTTTGGTTTAAATTGTTTGTGCTTCAGCTCATTTTCATGCCTAGACTTAGTCATTCAATGATGTGTTATCTTAGTGCTTCCCCTTGTTGACTAGATCTGTGCTTACTCTGACAAAGGTTAATCTTTTCCTTTGAGACTGCCAAAAAATCCTATCCTTAGAAGTTAGATCCTATGTAAATTTTAAAACTGACCCTCTGGTTGAAAAAGCGAGGTTGCACTGAATTGGGATATGGATTTTAGGTTAAAAAAAAAAGCTGATTATAGTGCTTCCTGTGTTAAAGGAGACCATCTAGACCAGCATATGGAAGAGTTTGGAAAGAGAAAAAGACAAGGTTGAAATAAATGGAGAATTGGAAATATTATTTAAGACAGATTATTTTTAAAATTTAGTTGTAGTAACTTTGTTTTTTGTTTTGATTTTAAAGGATGGGCAGGAATAAAGTTGAGCAGAAAGCAATTAGGAAAAGAGAGGAGGAATTTTTTTCAGTTGTTCATCTTTGTTGTTACCCTGGTCCAGAGTATTGAGCCCGGGACCGTGAGATGTATGTGTACTATACTCAGACCACTAGGCCGCTAGGGTGTACCTAATTGAGATAACTTTTATTTATAAAACAATTTAAGTTTAGTTGTACACATTCACTATTGAATACATCAAATATATGATAATGAACCATACCTACTACCAAATCTCCAGTATTTCTCCAACACTGTCCAATGGATTCTATTACCCCTGGCCTCCAGTCCTTACTGTCTTCCCCTCTGGTCACCTCAGTTAATCCTGTCCTCAGTGTCTAAGGGTTAGACTTTGATTTATCTGTTTGCTTTGCTTCTCTATATTCCAGAGTGTGAGTAAGATCATCTGGTATTTGTATTTCTTCTTCTGACTTATTTCACTTAGCATAATCCCCTCTATTTCTATGTTGTTACAAATGTCAGGATTTTATTATTTTTAAGGCAGTGTGTTATTCTATCATGCAAACATAGCACCTCTTTTTATCTCTTGATCTGTTAATGAAGACTTAGTTTGTTTCCAGCCCTTGGCTATTATATTAAATAATGATGCAAAAAACAATGCACTACATACATCTCTTCAAATTAGTGTTTTTTGTGAATACCCAGAATGGTATAAGGGGATCTTATGGAATTTCTGTTCCCAATCTTTTTGAAGAAATTCCATGCTGCTTTTATTAATGGTTGTACCAATTTGTACTCCCATACACAGTGTATCATCTCCTCACCAACATCTGTTTTCAGTCTTTTGGATAATAGCTGTTCTCCCTGTTATTAGGCAGTAGCTCATTGTTTTGATTCACATTTTCCAAATAACAAGAAATGAGGAACATCTTTTTTGTGTATTTCTTTGGAGAAATGTTTATTCAGATCTCTTCCAATTTTTTTATTGAGCTGTTTTTCTGATGTTGAGTTTTGTGTTCTTTATTTGTTTTGAACGTTAACCTGTCAAATGTATGATGTGTAAATATCGTCTCACATTCAGTAGGATGTTTTTCATTTTGATGCATTTCTTTTTCACTGTGCAAAAGCTTTTTAGTTTGATGTCATCAAGACATAGCTTTTGATGTAAGGACTTCATGGAAAATGGGTAAAGATCATAACATTTTAGAATTGATAGAGATATCACTGAGGATTTGCAGGAAGGGGTTCAAAGGAGTTTAAAGGCAAAAATTATTTGTTGATAATTCTTATCCAATATTGCATGAGGCTTTTTGGAAATGTCTGTCATTTATAATGAAGTTGTTTGCTGAGGCATGTGTCTCTTACAATAGTTAAGCTATACTAATGAGAACAAAGAAACAATAGAATCATGTTAATGTGCACAGAAAACTGAGTAGGGGATAGGTCATTTTAGTTCTCGGTGTAAATTATCACCATAGGGGCTTCTACCTGCCATCAATAAAATTAAAAGAGAATAGAGGTAGTTCCACAAAGGGAAGCATATATATTAAATTATAAGGGACAAGTCTAAGATTTTTCTGAAGGAGATAAGGTCTTCTATCTTTAGTTCAAAACTAAAACATTCTTTTCTTCAATTATTTTCTCATTTTTGTGATCCAGTGGTTTTCTGAGAAAGGAAAACCAGATTTAAACATCTGGAACAAGAATTTACTGAAAAATGTTGTCACGTCTATTAAGATTTTTATTTATATGATATTTTTAACATGTTTATAATCCCCCATTAGATGACAAATGTTTTAAATGCGTTAATGATTTCCAGAGTAAGAGTCCAAATATACTTCTTCTAGGGAGACAGGGACTTGAATGACGTGGTATTGACCCTAGGGTCAGGGTCTCAGCATGCATGCTGTATCTGAGCTAGCTGATGCCCTCCATAGAGACCCTAGCCTTCTGGTTCATGATCTGTTTATTTTCCTTTACAGATAATGAGTATTAAACATTAATATACTTCACCTTTACTGCTTCCAGAATTGTGTAGCTGATGTAATATCTCTAATAAATGCCAAAGGGACAAGGATCAGCATAATATTCTTGTGATTCTTGAACAATAACAGTTCCCAAAGACTCACTTTGCTTGCAGAGGTCTGTAAGTACTGTTTATTGACATGCAAGTTTGTAAAGAAGAAGTCAGTCTTGCTTCATAAAAACAATGTGGTACATGAAGTGGTTCCATGGAGAGTCCTACCATGAACACTCAGAGATAATCATTTTGAAGGTTATTTTCATGAATTATTTTTCTAAGTAGCAGTTTGCTATCAATTAATTACTCCTAGACTATTGGTTCAGGCTATGCAAACTAACATCAGGTTAATTTCCAGAAGCATAGTAAATAAACATTTGGACATTAAAATAGATCTTCCTTTGTCAATATTCAATGCCACAGTATAGCTATTTCTCAGCTAAATAATTTTTAACTGGGATCACCATAAATTTTTGGTACTAGATTATTTAGCATTTTGTAGTTTTCTTATGGAGTCAGATTTGGATTCTTAAGCATTATATAATATGTGATTTAAAGTTATCTTTTAATATAAAAATGACATAAAATTGCCTGAGAAAGAGGCATCCTTCTAAATTGTTGGTGCTTTCCATCAATTGTTAGAATATATTTCTCCTTCAGCCCCTTACTGTTCCCAAATAGTGATATTGACATTATTTGTGATTTATATCAAATAATAGTAAAACAAAAAAAAAGCAGGGGGTGTAAATATGATAGAGCCAAGTGTTGGGAGATAACTTAGGAGAAGATTAATTGGTAAATACTTCTGTTGTTGACAGGTCACCTGTGTAACTCACAGATGAGGTTCTCAAAATTAGGAGGATAAAAGAAAGTAGAACTCAATGACTCCTGTGGGTGATGTTTGTGTCTCCTTTGGAGTTAAAAACTTGTGAAAAACTCACCAAAGTTTTTATTTGACAGATGAAAGATTCTTTGCATAAAATTGTGTTTATTGGTTAATATAAACCAATTTTGGTCAATGACACTTAGACATATATTCCCATAAGAGGCATTTATTCCACAAATTATATACCCAAAATGGACTCCACTCCAAGTTAAATATCAAATATGTGCGTTCTAGGATTAATAAATAATTATGCAATACAATAGCTGATAATATGTACCAAGAATATGAAGATGTTGTGAAATAAACTGTGGCAGTTTTTCCAGAAATCCTTTTACTTATGAGAACTACAATATTTTTTCAAAGAAATAACAAAAATGTTGGATGTTTATTTTATGATTGCTAGATAGATAATAAACTGTATTTAGTTTAAAACCTGTTGACAGTTGTCCTTCCAGAAAACAGGATTCTTAATAACAGATAACAAATCAAAGTAAATGTCCTGTGACTAAAATAGATTGTTTACATAACAAAAATTAGAAGGGTTTTAGCAATGACAGAATATGCATATGTAGACATCTATGTAACATTGTCACTTTTACAGAGACCTCTTGTTTAGTTTTATTCCATTAAAGGATAGGAAAAACTTAAACAAAGTTAATTAAATTGAGGCAAATGTAGGCATGAATGCGAGAATTAATTTGATTTCTCCAAGTAGCTTGCTAATAAATGGGGATAGGAAAATCTAGTTATGACTGTAAATTTCTAATTCCTTCAAGAATAAAGCTTTGTCATATTCTTGACACATACTGATGTATGGAGATAAATTGCCTGTCACTTAGTGTGGAAGATATTGCTTAAGTTGTACATTAGATGCATATTAAGTTGTGTAGAAACCCGCATTTAGTCTGTCTGTTTCCCCTAGGTAATGTAGCTCATTCATAATGTCATTTTCTTGGATGTGCTGAAGTGGCTAAATGAGCATAGAAGTTATTTATACATTAGCACAGTATGTAGAACATCACTATTTTCCATTTTGTAGAGGGGTATGTGCAAAGTTGACAGGGCTGAATTTATGCAGACTCTAAAATGTGACTCCAGTTCTAATAAGCATTTCTTCCTGAATCTGGAATGGAGTGGGGGGAGTAAACTAAACATTTGAGGTTAAGTTTTCATCTTCTTCTGACAACCTACTTACACAAATTGGATGGGCCAGCCTGACAAACAAGGAATGCTTCGAAGTTTCCTCTCGTAACAAAGACTTCTCAGATAATTAAGTTGGGATTTCTGTATGGTAATCATTTTTGTTGAATCGCCCACATCTAAAATGGATGTGATGCAGCTTACTTACATTAGGAAATTTTAATTGTACGTAGTACTCCTTTTCATTGTATAGCCACTAATCCACTCACATGTGATTTAAAGTTATACAACACATGATACAGAGCCAGCACCCCGTCTGATAAGGACATCGTCTGTAATATAAATTGGTCTTTCAGGCAAGCCAAGATTTGTTCCTCCTTTTGGCCCTCAGCATGAGCTACCTTTCACCATCTGGACCTCTATAAAGATGTTAGTCTCAGTGGTGAAATGAAAGACAAGGGAGGTACCAAATAAAACTTACAATTGTGAGGGAAAATTGTTATTGTTGATGCTCATCATATCTTTGAGCTTCTCACCTAGGAATATTAAAAGACTTTCAGCATCGATCTTGATCTCAGAGTTTTGGGATTGATGACAATATTCCTGCACAAGGAGATTAAACAGTTTGACAACTAACAAACAATGAACCATGTGATGCAGGCATACTTTTTTTCTTTTCTTTTAACTCATTCACCTAACAAACTTTGGTACCTACCATGATCTAAGTAGCATGACTGTATAATTTGTCCTTAAATCTGGGACAGCAGTAAGAGTTAAAGGGGAAATTTTTAATAAACTAGGATAAAACCATATAATTTAGGGTCATCGTGGGCAAACCAAGAAGCAGTGTTATCTTACTTATTGGCAATGAAAAGATGCAGCAGGTCAAATATGTTTACTTTAAGTCTTTGCTCAATTATCAAATGTCAGGTTGACATTCTGCAACCTTCCCTTTCCACCTGAACTAAAATGGTAACAACATTCAGTATTCCCTAGCTGTGGCTTCCTGACTTTTTTTTTCTTATTAGTTCTTATCACTTTCATACATAACTATCATTTATTTATCGTCCTTCATATTTATCTCTTCTTTAGAGTATAATCCCAGTAACAGTGGGAATGTTTGTATGTGTTCTTCAGCATTCTATCATTGGAATATAGAGTAGTGACTATATCCAGAGTCACTGCTAAGCACTTGCTGAATGGACATATTCATCCAGTTTGGAGCCCCACTTTCAAGTTGTGCCTGGAGGAAGATGTTAGAGATACAAAAAGGTGTGAGATCTTTCTCTAACTTTATGAGGCTTCCAATTTAGTGGAAAGAAGTAATTATTGTTACAAGTGAACTAAAAGAAGAGCTGTTTAAGTGGTGTTTATAGGTGTTTGTGTATTTAGTATTTTGGGATGTTATATAATTCAAATATTATCAAAAAGTATTCTATCACTAAAGACTGATGATCTTTCATGATACATTCATTTTCTCTTAACTTTTTGATAAAATTTTCATTGTAATTTTAAAATGTCACATCTTGATTATAATAGCAAATGGGTCATTTGATATAAGCCAGTATAAAACGGATTAATAAGAAGTCTCAATTTTATCTTGTAGATAAAAAAAAGTTTTACTGATGGAAAGGAACATGGCTGCTTAGAAAGAATCAAAAAGTTTGCAGAATATTAATATTTATTTTCAGTGTTAGCAAAAGTCTCTAAAAAAAACTTGGCAAAATGAACTTTGACAACCTGTTTTGAAGGAAGGCAGGCAGGAACGAAAGCAGGTAGGCAGTAAGCAAGAGGAGAGAGAAACATTTTAATAATTTAGGTGTTCATTTTTGTTCTTTGTCTTGGTCGTGGGCCTCTAACCTGGGTTATTGGACTGTTGTATGAACTGTGCCCCAGGCATGGGTTTAACCCCTGAGCCACAAGGACACATCTTGACAACCTTTTATAATTGAGAATTTGTAATGTCAATTTCCAGGGGTGTAAGAGACAGCCCTAAACTTGTAGTCCAGAAAACCAGGTTCTTATTTTTAAAGTTCTGTCTGATGTAGCTGTGCTATCATGGACAGTAAGAGTGTTCCTCCTTTTTCTACACCAGCCTTTTGGCTTATGGAATTATAAGGTCTTTAAGATTCCTTGATTCATTTACTAATGTTTCAATCTCAAAGTACAAAAACTGGGTGGCCTTAAATAGAAATTCATTGTCTCACATTTTGGAAACACTGAACACAAAACACTGAACACTGAAAACAAAGTATGCTCTAACACATTTAGGGGGAAATCATTCTTTACCTCTTCAGGCTTCTGATATTTCTGCCATCTTTGCCTTTCTTTGGCTAGTAGAGACATTGTGGTAGTCACATAATTACCTTTGCCCTCAGTGTATTGAGTATCTTTCATCTATGCATGTCTGTCTGTGTCCAAATTTATCTTTTTCATAAGGACACCAGTCATATGGAGCAAGGACCAACCTAGTGATCTAATTTTAGCTTGATTACTTTTACAAAAACCCTTTTTCCATTTAAGACCACATTCTGAACTACTGAGGTTTAGGAATATAACATACTTTTCTTGAGGGGGAGACAGTCAGAAATGGTACAGCCCGTAACAGTTACTTTTGATTATACATTGCTATAATTCTAATATCAATGAAAATCAGTGGTAAATTTTTTAAATCATATTTTGATTATCACTAAATTATTTCTTAAATTTGTATGTATTTCTTCTGTATTTTCCCATCATCTAAACACAAAGACCTTATGAATGATTATGGAAAACACAATGATTTTCATAATAAGGATATATGTTTTTACATTGTTTGTAATGGTCTTCAGATTAACTCCAAAACTAAAATCATTGAAAAGAAACATGATTTAGAGACTAAAGTAGATTTCAGCATTTTTATTGAACCAGACAGCTTGTAGTAGGTAATGAAACATTTTACAAAATTTGAGCAACTCTTTCTTCAGCCATTTGTTTTCTGCAACTCCCTATGATCAAGATAGATTGAAGTAATTTTTAAGCTGTGTTTCACTCAAGAGACCAACAAAGCAGAATATTGAAGGATTGGTAACATAATTCCAAGTCAATAACCAAAGTAATCATTTCACTGTAGACTACTATGAATTCATACTTAGAAATTTCTAGGTATATTTCTGAAAAGAATTTCTACACAAATTTTCTGCTTTTCCTTTTAGAAGCTTTTTTTTATAACAACTGCATATTTATAAATGTCAAGCATGTTTGAACTACTTGTTTCTGTTAAAGCTTATTCTGTCTCTTGTCCTGGTGCCACATATATTATTGAATACATCTTAAATATAATGACATTTCTTTTTTCTTTTCTTCTAATTCAACTATTATTATAGAAAATGCTGTTCACAAGTAGTATTGCTATATTTCATCACTACTAGGGATAAATTCTTCCTATAGATAGAAACTAACAAATTGCCAGTGGAGCCCATATATAGTTAAATTTTTTACTGTGTTTCTTTTTTTTGGTCATACTTTAAAATAATTTTTAAATATCAGTCAAATCAAATTTGATTTGATTTCATGCATTCAGAAGAGATGGTCAGAAAAATTTGTGTAAATTCATTAGCACCTTTGATATCCTCACTGAGGGTTAGAAAGCTGTTGACAGAAGTTGCTGTGTTGAAGCTTCATCAGCATCATTAACATGTTTTTCTTTGAAATGCCCTTTAATCTATGATGTATGTTGGGGCATGTTGCTAATAGAAGAATTCCCCTTATAATCTTCCTAGTAGAGATTCTACACATTTTTTATTTTATTCACTTCTTTATTTTTGGTAATAAAATTGAGAAGAATGGCATGCATTTTGACAATGTGGAATTGTCCTAATCAAAGAACATACCATGAACTTCTAAAATAATGTGTTTTAAGTGCACATTTGTTTTTGTTTTTTCATAGCTGTTGTGCTTACTTGCCACTTTAAAGACCTGGCATACTTGAGCACTAGTCATTTTTTCTGTAGTCACTTCAATGTATTGTTAAAAATCATTCTGATTCCCTGAAATCATTAGGTCTTTGCAGTAGGAGGAGTGGCCAGAAGGGAAGGGGAAATAATTTGAAATTGAAAATTATGTGAGTCACAAAAGAAAGGTCTTTCTGACAGTACTATATCTCACCCAGCCCATCACTGTGGATTAATTACACATCAGTTGTCTAAAAAATGTATCAAACAGCAGTTTTTTAAAGAACATAAAATGGTTTCTTTCCATCAACATATTATTTCTTTTTCAGTGCTGATAAAGTACAGCTCTAATAGATCCTAAAGGAAGTCTAGAATATGACCAGGCCATGTAATAAACTCACATAAATATAGAAACAGTTCTGTATTTTTGGTGTTTGTCATCACTTTCCTCACAGCATATTTAATATATACTTTCACTCTGTCCTCCTTAATCAGCAAACAAAATTATAGATTAAGATAGCAGATCAACATTATTTAGCTTAAAAAAATAAGAATTCTTAGAGTGAGGCTATCTTTATAAAAATACAACTTTGCATTTCCTACATAATCAATATTGATATTAAATAGAAAATTAAACTTTAGAGTGGAGATTTTGAGTTCCAGCATTAGATCACTTAACTTTGTTGCTTTAATTTCTTGATGTTTAAAAAGCGAAGTCTAAGAATTGACCTACTTGAAAATGATTTGTGAAACATGGAAGAAGTGTGTTCCCAGTATCATATTTATTCTATTTCCTATTATTTTGAAGACATTATGTGTTGCTTTCAAAGTCTGACGCTTACAATTTTTCAAATATAATGAAATGAAAATGTAAATACTTTATTTATAAAAATAAAATTTGACCCAATCTCAGATTTGTATATAAATTATAATTCATGTATAGTATGCACAATTATATTGGATTGTAGAGTAGAATTATTTTTGGTAAGTTTTTAGAAATGTAGTATGAATACTTGTTTTATGCTTTTATCAAAAATTAATTTTTCTCAAAAAGGAAAATCGCTCTTGGAGTCTTCACAAACATAAAAGTAGCTACTATACTTCAGGTTGGGAGAAAGGCATTTTGATGATGATTTTGTCTTATTGAATTTTTAGAGTAACTAGCTAATTAAACAAAATTAGTTATAAATATTCATAATGCCAACCCATTTTTTACTTCTCTGCAATAATTGGTTAAATGATGGTGGTGAGGAATTGTTTAATAGTGAAGTTGACATCTAGTTGGAAGCTTTCCTATGCTGATTTAAACACAACTGTCAAAATTTGAGTTGAATAAAACAATCTAGCATCAAGTGCTACATAATAAAAATTTCTAAAGTACTACTTCTAACCCCTTGTGAACATGTTCAGTCTCAGTAAAAATACTTTGCATATTGTATAGATTTATACACATTTGTTCACTTTAAAAATGTCTCCAATTTAGAAATGTAGAGAATAAAATTATAAATTGATAAACTATATAATCTTATATTATATATGATAAATTATAATTTATATTAATGTACTTATAGTAACTATTAATTTATTGTGCTGATTTAGCTATTTTAATGTATTATATGGAAATACTAATTTATAATAAAATATAAAATATATCTAGTCATATAAATGTAATTATGTATGAATAAATGTTACATATATTTGTATTAAGATTAGAAGTCACACAAATGTAATTAGATAATGAAAATTATTGATTGCATCTCAAAACACAAGAGAAAATATGATTTATAGTTGTTTCTAATTATTATTTCAAACTGATCAAGATTCGACAAATGTAAATATAGTTATGAAGACACAATGACAAGCTGTTTAAAATACATCTTAACTCAGGATATCCATTGTTCTAGAGTGATCATGTCTTTTGCTCTTGAAGAATTCACTTAGTCTGTATCTATGGATGGAAAGAAAACTGGTATCTTTCTGGCAAATCTGGAACATAAAAATGTTTTGTTTGACTGGTGAACTGATATTTTACTTCTTTTCCTTTCTCTGTTTATATATCTTTCAGTAGAGCAAGAAGTACACATTTTGCCATGGGTTTCACTCCTTTGTACTTGCCTCTAATGCCTTGATTCTGGGCATATTAAAGAGGGGAACCATGGGGCACACAGTCATAAATTGTCACATAGATTCATGTGTGCCAGAGAACGAAAAAAGATACATGATTCTTGGTGAGGTTCAAGTTATCACTTGAGTACCAACCACCTTGTAATATCATTTAAACCATATACTTGTAACAACTTCTCTTTGGACTGTTGAATAAAAAACTAGTAAGAAAAGGTGAAATTCCTGATACTGCTGGCATACAATTTATTTGAGGGGAAAGCGGGGAAAATCATATAATTAATTAATATTAAAGAAGGCAGCACTAGGAGAATAGAAAAGAAAAAGAAAACTGTGTAATGATTAAGCATGACTTTTACCCTTAGGAGCTCACTGAATAGCAAAGATAAAATCCACATAAACATAATCGGCTAAAGTATGTGGTATGATTGTGCTGGAGATAAAAGGAGGAAGAGACTGTATGGCTGAAATTCTTCAAATTTCATAGAGGAGGTAGAGCTTGAATTTGTTAAAGAGGATTAATATGTGCATGCTCTCGGGAAAAGAAGGCACTATTAATCCTGTGGCTAGAAATAAAAAAAGTAATACAAGAAGGAATTACAAAGCAAACTGACCTCTTCATGGCTTGAAAAAAATCTGTAAAATGAAGAAAAATTATCTTATTTCTTATCTGTCAAAATGATACTAAACAGCTAGAAAAAGCTGTGAATTATGTAAATGGTGATTTTAAGTAGATATAGTAGCTAAATAGTAATTATTTATTGAGCAATTATTATTTGCTGGCCACCATAGTATATGTTTTATTAAAAAAAAAAAAATCCTTAAAATTTTTTCAGTAGTATCATAATTAAGATTCATTCTCCCAATTTTATAGTGAATAAACGGATGAAATTACTTCTCTAAGTTAGCAGTGTTTGTTTGAAGAGCCTAGATTGTTACCTATTCTTATTTGACTCAAAAATTATTCCTGTCCTAAATTATTATGTTAAACTGTCCTAACCATAGACAATAAGGTGCTTAGTTTCCATTTAAAAAATGATCTCACTATAGTACAGATTAATGTGATTCCCTTTATACTATCTGCCAGTATTTTCTGTTGAATTCTCACGTTGCTATGGGTAAATAATAGCAACTATATTCAATTCTATTGTTTCCTAAGAAAATGATGTATTTATTGGTTTATTAATCAGTTACAGAAAATTAACACCTATGAATTAGCAGGTGAAGGGGCAGAGAGGAGATATCCCAAAATGTGCTTTTTTCATGCTAATTTCCAAAAATAGAACCAGCAATTCATTTTCTTTAGGGTTACATTGACTAGTAGTATGTTTTCATATTTAACAGTTGTCAGGAGGATATTAAAATTTTCAAGCACCACAATTCAATATTAGTAATCTTGATTTCAAAGAAGTGTTTACTCCCATTTAATTTGAGAAATTGACACAGAGATTTGACAATGTGCCCCAAATTGTTCCTATTTTACAGATAAAGACAATAGACCTTAGTAATTTTAAAATACTTGCCCCAAACAACCTGTTTTTTAAATGAAAGGACTTGAATTCAAACCTACTAGTCACATTTAATTTTGACAGGAGGTCAGAGATTAGCTTCAGGGTTCTTCTGCACAGTATATATACTGGTTCAGCATAAATAAATTTGATTATGTTGATTTTTCTAGAGTTTAAAGTTTATTTTTATTTCTGAACATTTAGCATTCATTTAGGATTAATGTAATTACTTATATCAAAGTTTCATTTTGAATGTTTATACCCATATTTCCTCAGAGAACTGTAATATTCTCATAGCAAATGTCATCCTCTGGCATATCAATTATCATTATTATTGGAAACATTTGCATTTTTAAGTCATAGGATTAGATTAACCTACTGGAATGTACTTTGCCTTACAAATAAAATTAAAACTCCCTTTTGGAACCAATAGAAGAATTCCCTTAACTAAATACCAAAATATTTTATAATGTGATTTTTCTCTTTATTTTTGAAAAGACAATAGGGTAGAGTTACATAAGAAATTGAAACTAAAGGTCAAATAGAATTTTCTTTGGTAGGCCTTTTAGTTTGTCTAAATGCAATTGTATTTAAAGGATATCATTAGACTCATATCATGTTATTCCATCTTTCACTGAAGAGTTTAAATCTTTTTTGAGGAAACTATCTAAAAGGTGACTCCTTTATGGTCAATTGTGGTTTATGAGACCTGTTTGAATTACAAAAATTATAGGGAAGTTGAGCCTATACGGTTGAAGATATCCCGTTTGAAAGCCATGTTGAAAAATAACCTCTTCCTGGGCTCTCTGAGGTTTTCTGTAGTAGTCACAGACAATACAGCTCTAAGAGAAGCCCTAGTAATTTTCAAATCTAATAATCTAGTCTGCACTACTAAAGAGCAAGAGAAGGGTAATATAAAATTAGGCTGTGACGGTATGCCCTGTTGGCTTAGCCCTTAAGCCAACAGCTAGGGCAGACCACGTAAAGCCCAAGGACCCAGTTTCAGGACGAGGGGTCGTGGGAACAACCAAAGCCAAATAAAAAATGAATAAACGTGTTTCATTTTACCTGCCCTTCTTTCCTTAAAATATTTCTTCCTCTCCCTTCCTTTCTCTCTTAAAAAAATTAAATTAAATCCACCCCCCTAAAAAAAAAACAACAAAAATTAGACTGCGAAGACTGACTAAATCATAAGAGTATTCAAACTGCAAGGGAGTGGGACCATCTATCATATTCAGTGTATCTCAAAACTGAGTTAAGAATCATCTACTTCAATATCATTAGGACTTATTATTAGTTTGGTGCCTCAGCCCTGAGACCTGAGACCTGGTGTTTGGCCCTATCTAGAAAATAAGACAGACAGACAAAGACACACACACACACACACACACACACACACACACACACATTCTCCCACACATGGAATATTATAGAGATTAGAATTAAATATCAAATCTAAGTGTTTTATAAATAAGTAAACTGATGCCTAAGAGATTTAAAATGTATCAGAGATTTTCTAAATTCTTTTTGGCTTCCTTTAAATTCAGATTTTCTGATGATCTATACCAGTTATTCTCATCTAAATTCAATGACACATAAAACTGGTCTGATCATTTAGACTAACTTTATGAAAAAGTTACCTTAGTTGAAAGACCACTGTGGATTTTGGATTTTGTTGTAGTGTTTTTGTTTTGGGTTTTTTTTTTTTTTTTTCGCCCCTATTAAATTGTAATCATTGAGTTTTTTTAATTAGAAAAAAAAGAAAAAGTGAACACCAAATCCTTCAAAATTGCAAAACTAATTAATTCTTTAAGAAGTTCAAGATATACTCAGAAGACCTAAATTAAGCAGAATTGGCAAAAGGTCATTCACTTATGATTTATTATTGTCCCTTGATCACCTAGAGACACATCCATTCAGGTCACCAAAACTAATTAAAAATAACTGTGAAGGTGGGAACCAAACCCATTCCATGGTCAATTTACTTTTATATCTTTAGTTTACTCTCTTAACTGTTCCTCAGTTCTCTAGCAAGTCCAGATGAATATTCAGCCATCTTTGTAAGTTTCCATGTAACCTTAGTTATTAAATTTAATAAGTAATTATGTTTTAAATACTGTGTTGTGTACAACCTAGTGCAAATTAAGTTTCATTTATTGGGTAGCAAAAGTTTTGTTATTTTTTTAAGTTTTTTTTTTTTAAATACTGAAGATTTTCTTATAAATAATTTGACCCAGAATAAGTTACTTATAGAAATGACAAATAATTTAAAGAAATAATACTCAAACTATTATGAGAGTCAGAATATGTAAGAATGCTAGTACTAAAATCATTGCTCTATGGTCAGAGGTTGTTACTAAAATTATTTTTTAAGACTAGAAACAACAAATGTTAGAGAGGGTTTGGTGGGAATGCAAATTAGTTCAACCTCTTTGGGAAACTAAATAGTATGGAGATTCTTCAAAAAAAAAAAAAGGAATCTACCATTGGATCCCACATTCTCACTTCTAGGCATGTAATCAGAGTATACATAAACATTAATCAGAAAAATGTCTGCACCCCTAGGTTCCTAGCACATAAATTCACGTGACATGGAAACATCCTAAATGCTTGTCAACAGCAAAGCTATGCTATATATACTCAATGGAATCTATGCAGCTAGTAAAAATGTGTGCATTTTGCAACAATCTGGGTGGAACTAGAGGAGATTTTGCTAAGTGAAATAAGCCAAAAATTAAAAAAAAAAAAAAATAGGAGTACAGGATGGTTTCACTCATATGTGGAATATAAAGAAACAAAACAAAGTAACAGTCAAATCTCATTAAATTCATAGAATGCGAGACTATAGCCAGTGAGGTAGCAGCGGGTAGGGAGGAGGGAACAGGGTGATGATAAAGGGTACTAGAACTATGGTGGTGATGTGGTGTGAATTTTACACAGAATGATGTGCTATTTCAATATCCTAAAATGCATATAGCAATGTAATCAAAAGAATTAATAAAACTTAAAATAAATGTGTTTTAAAATTAACATGCAGTAAAACAGACTTGTAGTTGTGGAGTATACCATCTTGCATTCCTACCAGAAATGTATTAGTTGTTACACATTTTTTGCCAACACGTAATATTATCAGTGTTTTTTAATTTAATGATTTGTATATGTGTGTAGTGGTATTTCATTGTGTTGTTAGTTATTTTCATTTCCCTAATGGCTAATGATGTTGACCATTTTTCCTGTACTATCCATATGTCCTACTTGGTGAATTACCTGTCCAATTCTTTTGCCCATTTTTTAAATTTGAGTTTTTATAATTGTTGATATTTGAGTGTTATTTATAAAATCTGGATAAATGTCCTTTTTCAGATATAAAATTTATGATTATGTCTTTCCAGTCTATAGCTTATTTTTTTCTTATCCACTGTATTCATAGAGGGCACATTTTAATTTTTATGATATTTAGCATTTATGGTATTTTTTATGCTTTCTCAATATATATGTGTACCCTCAGTATTTTTAATACATTGGGAAAAACAGCAACATGGAATATATTAGTCTTCTACTTGTACAGACTCTGTATTGATCCTCAATCTTGGATCTATATGTTTATCATTTTTTCCCCATCATCTTCCCCAAAACAACTGACCCACAAAATTGTTCTCTCTCTGTCACAATCTCTTTCTTTTTCCCAAACTGATTTACATTAGACCTTTCTAATTCACTTGATTCATATCAATTTTTAAGTGCCATCGATTATTTTTATGGTCCTTTCTTCACACATATACACCATTTTTTTTTTGTTTGGTGTCACCATTATCCTAGTTCAGGCCTTCTTCTCCTCATATAAACTTTGCTAATTGGTCTATTAGCAGTGATTTTCTCAGTTCTACTATGTCATGGATGCCTAAAATAATATTTTCATTATGTTATTCCTTGATCAAAAAATTCTATAGTTACTGTTGCTTAGAGGATGGAATCTAAATAAGGAAAATTATTATTCTACTCATAAGTCTCCATTTTTCAGCCTTGTTTTTCCCTTGCTTGCCTAGCATTATTACTCAGGGGTAAATAATCAGCTCTACTCAGAATTCCATTTTGCTTAGCACCAGTGCCTTGAATAGTACATGGAAATGGCTCTTACTCTCTTCCTCTTGGGAAATAGACCATCTGTTTTATAAAACAACCTGTCTGTATGACACTAAAAGTGAACCACCAGTTCTCTATAATCCGGAGAGTTCTCTGGTCATGTTGAGACTAAAAATTTGTCCTTAATATAAGGGTAGGTAGAAGTTATTTTAAAAAAGCCTAAAAAGTGTGAAGTTTGAAATTAAAAATTTTTAAAGATTTTTTTTGAGAACCCACAGTGCATTTGTTTCCTGTGAAAATCACCTCTCTGAAATGAACTTTTTGGAAACTAGAATATTCATGAAAATTTAGAAAAGGAATTCATTTTTATGTACATTCATTTTAGATATATAAGGCCTCTGGTTTGTTATCTACGGTTTCGTATATCCAGAGTCACATATAGTTCTGATTGGTAGGTTCTCACATTTCAAGCTTACCCACACTTACTCTGGCTACCAAGGAAAATAGGTAAGATTCTTCACAGTAGATTGGAGTAATTTATAACCAAATCTAGAGAATTTCATTTTATATCATTACCTGTCTATGATTCATTTTCAAGGTCCTCCAATTTCTTTCATTTATATTTCTAACTTGAGGAAAATTTTTATTAACCTGACCCGCTTCAAGTATCTCCTTGTATAAAACTGTTTTGTCCAGGAAGATTACCTAGTACAGAAAAAACCAGTGGGGATGTGGGTTGGGCAGGTATCCTGCCACATCCAAAGCTGTTTTCAGCAAAGAATAACTGAGATGATCAAGCCCTCCCTCTTCAGTAGAATATTTGTCATAAATAATTTGTTGAACTGAATGAAACATGGGATCTTATGGTTTCTATATGGTGAGATGATATCTATATAGATATCTATATATGATATTTATATAGCCTCTAACGCTTGGACAGTGCCTTGAGCAAGAGCATTAGGTCATGTCTGGAAGAACCTATGAATAATTAAACTAGGTAAAATCTGGGAGGTATACAGGACATGCTATAAATAATGTTGTTAGTTGTATTCATGGTAGCAAAAAGTACATAACTATTCTACTCAAACCTGATAATTCAGTATAAGGTCTCAATGACTTCCCACAAGAAAGATACATACTTTTTCTACTGTCCCATGTCTAATACTGGTTGACTGTGACTCCTTTCCATTTGTCTTTATTCTGGGATCCAGTCTTGAAGCAGATGGAACCCAGGTATATGTGAATGTCACCACCTTCTCAAGCAAAACAAAACACAACAAAAACGCCTCTTAAAACTTTGAGTTGAAAGGCATGTTTGTTTCTGTTTCTTCAGTGAGAACAAGTCCCTTGTCCAGTTGTGCTGTCATTGCTGGGTAAGAGGTGGATTAAATTTATGAACAAGAGTCAGACTGTTCCACCAGAGAATGAGCTGTTGCTGTTCCAGCTCAGGAAAAAAAAAAATCAATGTAAACTTGAGTAATTTTTTAGAAAATTGATATTGAATACAGGAAAGTATAAATAGGTTGATGAACTGAGCATATTTATGTAAACAGCACCCTGATAAGCCCAGAAACAAAAGCAGTTTCAGCAGTCCTTCATGATTCCTCCCACACACTAGCTCTCCAGTTAAAGGTAACTGTTACTCTGCTCTCTAGCAACATAGTCTAATTGTGACTGTTGCTGTATTTTATAAAAAAGGAATCATACATGTTTACAAAATATCCCAGCTATTTTATTCAAACCTGGTACATTAGCCAGGATAAGGTACTAGTAGCTTACATAATGTGTTCACTGTAGTGTCTGTTATCTGACAGCTCTTGTTCAACAATAAAATCTTAAGACTTTTTCATGTTGCTGCATAAAGTTGTACTTACTCATTTCAATTGTAGTGCATTCGCCATTGTGTGATAATTTTATCCATTCCATTTTTTTTTTTTTTTTTTTTAAAGAAAAGTCGCAGGGTACAGGCAGGAATGAAGGTAAGCAAGCACACAGACAGGAAGAGAGAGGAGGAAAGAGCACTTTATTTTATTTAGTTGTTCATCTTCGTTGTTTCTCCTGCCCAGGTCTTGAACCAGGGACCTTGGGGTGTATGTGGATTGAATCTAGTTTAAATTGCTAGGATACCAGGTTGCGTCATCCATTGCATTCTTGATTTGGGTACATTTAGGTACTTTGCAATTTGTGCGATCATGATTAGCATTGCTATTCATGATATTTTAGTGCATGTTCTTTGGTGGACATTATCTTTTCTACTAGTCTGTATGTAGGTGTGAACAGTTTAGGTCATGAAATATGCTTATGTTAAGTTTTATTGATGAAAGGCAGTTTTTAAAAGTGGTTGTATTTCCATACATTTTAAGAGACTAAATGAGATATCTCATAGGAATCTAGTGTGGGAAGAGATATATTATAATATTAAATGCATAAGCAGTTAAACTTAGGCCATAGAGAAAATTCATGCCATAAAATTCTGACAAAGCAGGGAACATTTTTGCCCGAGAGAATGGTGGCCATGATCTTGGTACAGACAGCTTATATGCAAATGAATACATTTCAAGACTAAGGAAGAGCCAAGCCTTATTTTATTTATAGTAGATGGTATATGGTGTAGAGCTCTTTGAACTTTTTTTTTTTTTTTCATTTAAAAACATCTGCCTAAGGTTTCAAGTGCTTTTAAATTAGCTTAGTCTTGAATAGGTACTAATAAAACTACTGTGTGTGACAATTGATAATAAAATCCCTGGGTTGTCGGTATGTGCATGAGTGTTTTTATTATTCAAAAGAGAACATGAGGCTTTGTTGTTTTCACAGAATACTCCTCCTTCAAGGCATTTTGGGTTTCCTTTCCTCTTTCCAACAAGCTACTGAACTGTCTCAAATTTCATTTTTTTTTTTAACCTGCGTAGGTAGTTTTTCATAATCCAAATTAGGTATTTGGTAGGTATTGATAACTGACTCTATTGGAAACTACAAATAAAAATGAGCTGTGTTTACCGGTAAGAAAATACAAGCCCAGACTGTGACCAGTGCCAATTAGGAGAATCTATAAACGGATGCTGTGTTCTGTGTGGCCACAGCCAGAGACTTTATGAAGAACTAAGCTCTTATTTTTCTTCCAGTAGGCAGTATTCTCTAGGTTTCTGTGCGGGTTTCCCCCATAGCAAGTAGAACAGAATTCGCATTGTGAGTCTGCCTAGGGCCAGCTGAAAAGACACACAGAGCACATTTAATTGGGTTCATTCAAACTCTAGAATACTTTACAATAAAATGGTCAGTTAAGGCAAAGTTATATTCTATGATACTGAGAGTTAAAAGTACTTCATAAGTAAAAACATTTATTTTATATGTGGAAATCAATAATTTATTGCTATTGTGACATTTGAAAATAACTATTTAAAGAGTTTACTTTGTTCTGTCCATATATTTTTTATTTTTATATTTTACTGTTATAGCCAGAGGGTCACATTTATTGCTTATAAGAATGGTATCATTAGGACTGCTAAGTATTAAATTGTATTTCCCCAATACATCTTATAAACATACAAGTTATTTGGTGCTAATTATTGTGAATTCTTACACTTTCAAAAAATTAGCTCCTATGAAACACTAAGTCATAACCAAATGCTATTCTGTGATATTCATGAAATCAGGCATAAATTGCAATATGGGTAAACATGAAAGCATTTTTGTTGCATTTTAGTAAGATTTATTCAGTCCATCAGAGACACCTACCTCAACAGCTTCTTCCAGGCTGCTTGTCCTCCTTAATTGAATAAGCACTTGCTAAAGTCACCAGGTTACCAAAGTCAGTCATCACTTTTCTGTTCTCATTTTATACGACTCATCAGGAGCAAGTCACACAGGCAGCCATCCCTCCCTTCTTCATGCACACTGTGCTTTGACGTCCATGATGCTTACTCTTCTTGTCCAGCACTCTCCCTGAGCCTTTCTTGTTAACTTCTCCTGCTCTGTTGATCTCCAAATGATGTTCCTAAAGCATATTTATAATCTTCAGCCAGATGCTTTAATACTGTGGCTTTAGTACCTTTTATACACTGAGAGAACCCACATGTCTTTCTCTAAGCCTAATCTCTACAATGAGTTCTGAATATTTCCACTAGGAAGTCTAAGAAATATGTCAAACTTCTCATAGCAGAGCTGTATATTTTTCCTTTTCTAAGTTCATAATTTTTGCAGATACCCTTTCTTAATAGATATCGTTCCCATATACTTAATTGTTCAAGCCAAGTATCTAGAAGTCGTCCTCGATTTCTTATTGATTCCCACCCCAAAACACACACACACATGCACACACACACACACACACACACACACACACACACACCCCGCATGTGGACTGTCATGCAGTCTAAGTATACAGAAAAAAACTAGTGTCCAAGATTTAAGAAGTCATAATAAATTGTGAATATCTGCACTAACCTTTATTTTCCAGTTAGCTCATAAAATTTTAAAGCCGGTATTCCTTATTGTTATTCATCTCACCACTCAGAAGTTCTTTTTAACCAAGTATTGACTTCTAGGATTCTATTTCTTCTTGCCTTTTAGCTGACTCTGAGGCTGCCCTGTCTATGATAGTCGACAACCCCCTGGAGACGTGGGTATTTTCCTGTCTGGGCCCCAGGTTTACCTGGGGGTGTTGGATGGGTTCTACTATTGTCTTATCTAGGACTGTGACCCTCTGACTGTGCCTCTGGAGTCAGTATAATAACTCGTTAAATCCTTAGGCCATGCCTCTGTTTCTCTGCTGGTTCCTTGCATATAATATTCTCAAAGAATCACTCAGCTCAAACACATACTAGTATTTTAAACACAGCTACTTTTATGCCTTAAAATTTTGAAATCATAGAATTTTAGGAATGGTAAACTTTTTAGGAATTGCCTAAAAAGGCAATTTTAGGAACTGCTATTAAATGGAAATTTTGAGTGAAAATGAGCCAGAGTATAGTAATCCTACACTTGAAGTATTTAATATTATAAAATTTCATACATATTTTTGTACATCTATTTTTCACACATGCATACCAACACAAAGACCTTGAATATGACATTAATAATATACTATCACACTCTAGTCACATTTTTTGTTTATTCAAATACTTTTAAAATACACTGGATGTAAATATTTTTAATAAAGATTATTTCTCCTTTCCATTAATCCCCTATTTTTGTTTATTTATTTTAACAGAAAGCCACAGGCAGGAATAAAGGCAAATAGGCAGGCAGGGAGGAAGAGAGAAGAGGAAGAAGCACTTTATTTGTTTTATTTATTTTTCATCTTGATTGCTTTCTTGGCTGTGGGTCTTGAACCCTTGTCCTTAGGATATATGTGAACTACACTACAGTGGGTTTTTCTGCTAGGCCATCATGGAGCACCTCATCTCCTAAGTTAACTACTCTTCCTTTTTATTTTTTATTTTTATTTTTTGGTGTGAAAAGGTAGCATTAGGTAGCTATGTATGCATAGCTGTGGCTCACTCTTCTTCCCAAATCCCCTCTACATTAATTTCTGCTCTAATAGTAGATTTTTTCTGTGAAAAACAGTCTGCCCATATAATTTCTCATTCCTTTTTCAAAGGGTATCTGATAGGGGTGTGGGGTAGGAGGGAATGAAGCTTAGTACCAGGGTCCCATGGTGTTCCTCTTCAGAGAGAGAAGAGTAAATTCATCATGTCCTAGAAGCATAAATGGTAATAGATTTGAAGGACACAAGTATTTAAATTGACCTCCAGGATGGTAACCATCCTTGATTGATCCCAGGAATCACTCCCTGTCTGACTCCAATATTAAATGCTTCATTTTCTGGGCTTTAGAGTCAAGCAACAAATAACCAGTTACTTCACATGTACTGTGAATCTAACACTGTTCTGGTACTCTTTAGGACCTAATATTTATTTGTCTTCTGGAAACACATAGAACATTTTGAAAAATTTAATAACCATACAGACAGAACACTTGTGCTTTGGTAGAAACAAGACTTCTTTTTCTATGTAGTTTGAGGAAAGCAACCCATATAAAGAGTGGCGCTATGTGACTTAGGAATGTGGCAGTTCATTTTGCCTTCTTCCATTAGTTTCAGTAACAATAGTTACCTGGCATTTAATGACTATTCACTATGTGACTTTACTTGAAAAGTAAACTTTGTTTTATACCGGCTGTGTGATGGTAAATATCGTTAATTTCTTTTTTCCCCCAGAAAAATATTTTATTATTCCCAATCATCAGCACTCTCAGGCATACATTGGTGGCCTAGGGCCATAGCTAGACACCTCAAATTTTCTTCTCACTCTAATGTGTAGGACAGATTATAAATCATATTTTTCATTTTCAAAATTGTATGAAAACTAAAATATATTTGCCAACACAGAGTTTAATAAGCTCTCATTCACTTGATAATGCCTTTAATTCAACTATACTAGATTAACAGACTAGAATTTATTCAAACCTGTTTAAAAGTTAATACTTAAGTTGTTTTCCTACATACACATTTAGCTCTTATGTGAATGTGCTTCCTTCCTTTTCTATTTTTTTCTAGAAAATATAAAAAGAAAAAGAAAAGGAAGTAATTCTAGGTAGATTTGCAAACTTTCAGACATCTCCTCTTCCTCCTTGATTAGGCAAGTCAGCTTCTTTGCCCTCCTTCTTGATTTTCTATCTCCTTGTTTATGAGTTAATTCAACCCAGTGCAAATATCACATCTTGTGTGAAACTTGCTTCATTTCCTCTGGTTTTCTTAGATTTTTAAAAATTTCACTTGAACACTGTACTATTACTTTATTAATAGAGATTTTCCCTTTAATAGCCTGTAATGAATAATTACACAGTTTTATATCTGTAGCTATTTCTATGTCATTCAACTGTTTGATCTCCAACAGACTTCTAACCTATAATGGTAATAGTCTGCTTGCATTTCTATAGTGCTTATTTTGAGTCATCCTTCTTAGCAGCACACACGCAGATGCAAACACACATAAATATCCACTTAACAATCACCACAATCTTATAAAGGAGGTATTCTTATTATTCCCATTTACAAATGGGCATATTTAAACACAATGAATTTAAGAGTTGGACCATTGCCACACAGCTGCTAAACAATGGGACTAGGTTTTAAATTGAGTCAGGCTGGGTCCAGAATCCATGTTCTTAATTATGAACCTTACTGCTTTTCTGAACTTAGGTTTTCTCCTTAAATGAATGAATTGACCCTTATGCCAACTGACAATCCCTAAAGAAATACATTAATGGGGTAAATGTATATATGAAAATGCCAATCCTGCTTAATTTGAAAATACCATTTTATTGACAATTTCATATCAGGGTGATTTTCCACAGATAGTTTGTTTAGTCACTTCAAAAATTGTTTGTTTGTTTTTTCTGTATTCATAATCCGTGATATAATTCTCATCTTCATGAGTACTCAGTGTTCTGTTGATTCAGTGATTGGTTAACTTCTGAGAAACTGACACTGCACATGGTTCTGATCCTGGACTGACAGGCAGCATGTGAAAACCAGAGCCTGCCAGCACCCCAGGTGCTTCTCCTTACTTGTGATGAAAACAGAGCAGTGTTCTTATAGAGGCATCTGGGAAATCTGAGGCATTGCAATCTGCTTCCCAGGATTAGCTAGATGGAAGCTGTGGGGAGGATGAAGAGCAGAAGGAAGAAAAGGTAGGAAGGAAACTTTGTACCATACATTTTTTTGTGTCCATTAATTTTTTTTTTTTTTTTTTTTTAAGGAAAGGTGTAGGCAGGAATGAAGGCGAGTAGTCAGGCAGGCAGGAAGAGAGAGGAAGAGAACATTTATTTAGTTGTTCATCTTAGTTGTTTCCTGGCTCTTAAACCTGGGTCCCTGGGTTGTATGTGCACTGTGTCTGGTGGCCTTATGTGCTAGGCCAACATGACACACCACCTTTTGATTTTTGAGCTTTGTGAATATATCATTTATTCATAACATTAAGCAAATCATTCCAAAAAACAAAAATAAAACCTTTTCTGTGCTCTCAGAATAGGTAGTAAAGCTGAGCAACCCTGGGTTAAAGTTTCCCTCTAGCTAATCAAAAAACCACCCTCTGCTAAACTGTAACTGTGAGTTCAATTAATTGGAACCACTCAAATAAGATTATGGGAGACACAAAACCCATGAAGAAAGCAGTGAGAAAATAAAATAATAGAGTGAGATAATCTTAAGAGGGAAGACAAAGACAAATACTACTGGAAAGCATTTCTATAGTAAATCAATGAGGAGCATTAAGTAAAATATGAATTCAGAAAAGAATGAAATCAGAGTGGGTCAGAGCAATTTCTTGAACTACTTAATGTCTTTGTTCATATTCTTTGTTGCTGGGGCTAGGAGAGTAAGAAATGTGGGCAGTTCCAGATAGCCTACAGAGAGTGAACGAGGGCTAGTCAATCTATCCTTGCTAACCAGATCAACTCTTTGTGTCTGATTCTGCCCCACTTCTTTGGAAGGGGATCCTGCAGTTAAATTTAAGGACAAAATGACCTATGACCAAATATGCAGATGGAAAACATGCTAACAAGTAAGCAGACTGTGCTGGTGCATTAAGGTACAAGTCATTGTGGTATAATGTTACTGCAAATGGGTTGTCATGAATGTCAGCTCAATTCAGAGTAAACTGGTGAATTACTGATGAGTCATGGATTATAAACGCTATTCTGTGTCTAACCGAGCAACTGATGCTTTTAGGTTTGTTTTGTTTTACTTTTGTTTTAAATGCTAAGGTGACCATCGGAATAATTCAGGCAAAGAATCACTTTGGACTGCTCCTTTTTCTATTTCTTATTGAGGTAAAACACACACATGAGATTTACTGTGAACTAATTTTTGTGTTAGCTATGCACATTGTTATATGACAGATTCTAGATTTTTAGAACTTTTCATCTTGCATGACCAAAAGTCTATAGCCATTGAAAAGTAAATCACTTACTTACTTTATTGTCCTGGTGTCCTTCTTCCAGTCCTTGGTAATCACTATTCTACATCCTGCTTCTATGAGTTTGTCTACTTTAGATATCCTGTAAGTGGAATCATGCAGGAATCATGTTTGTCTTCTGTAAAGTGATTTATTTCATTTAGTGTAGTGCCCTCAAGGTTTATTCATGTTGTGGCATTTGACAATACTTTCCTCTTTTCTGAAGCTGGAAAATATTTTATTGTGCTACTCTATCACGTTTTCTTTATCCAGGTATCTCTCTATGGGCATTAGGATGTTCCCACTTCTTGACTTTGTGAATAATGCTTTTATACTCATGGGAGTGCAAATATCTCTTCAAGATGTTGTTTTCATATCTTTTAGAAAAATACCTAAAAGTAGAATTCCTGGATCAAATGTTTTTAAAATTTTTTTTAGAAACTTCTTTACTATTTTACATAGTGACTGCATCATTTTATAGTCTCAGAGAAAGTTCATATTGTTTCAATTCCTGGACATTCTTGCCAGCACTTGATATTTTCTGTTTTGTTTTGGTTGTAATGCCATCCTAACAGGTCTGAGGCAATAGCTCACTGTGGGTTCGATTAGTTTAGTGATGTTAAGTAAATTGTGTATACCTGTTGGTCATCTCTGTGTCTTCTTTGGAGAAATGTCTGCTCATGCCCTTTATCTGTTTTTAATATGGTTATTTTGGGATTTCAGCTTTTGAGTTACAGGTGTTTCTTATAATTTTTTGGTATTAGCCTTTTATGAGATATGCTTTGCAAATATTTTCTCCCATTTTGTAAGTTACTTGTTTATTCTATTAAATATCTCCTTTGTTGCTTAAAAGATTTCTAGTTTGATGTAGTTGCTTTATGTATTTTGGCATTTGTTCCCTGAGTTTTGGTGTCATATCTAATAAATCTTTACCAAGATCAAAATATCATGAAATTTTTTTCTCATGTTTTCTTCTAGGGATTTTATAGTTTCAGGTTTCACATTTAAATCTTTGATTCATTGTAAGTTGAGTTTTTATATGGTGTAATGTAAAGGGCCAGTTTCATTCTTTTGCATGTGAATATTCAGTTTTCCCATAACTATTGGTTGGAGAGACTGTTCTTTCCCCATAGAATAGTCTTGGCATCCTTGTGGAAAATCATTTGACCATGTATGAACATTTGACCCATATATGCATGAATTTATTTCTGGACTCTACTTTCTCTTCCACTGAATTATATGTCTGTCTTTGATTAATGCCATACTATGTTGATTGCTGTCGTTTTTATAAAAATATCTTGAGTCAGGAAGCTGGATTTCTTCTTTTTCAAGATTGACTACCTGGAGTCCTTTGTGGTCTATATGCATTTTTTAATTCGTTGTTCTATTTATGCAAAATATGCCTTTGGAATTTTGATAGAAATTGCATTGGAAGTGTAGATCACTTTGGGTAGTATGGACATTTTAATGTTAAGCCTTGCATTCTATGAAAATGAGATGTTCCATTTAATTCTGTCTCTTTAAATTTCTTTCAACAATGCTTTGTAATTTTCATCCTCTTACCTGCTTGGTTTAGAGTATTCTCAGATATTTTACTTATTTTGATGCTATTGTAATTGGGATTTAAAAAATTTCCTTTTCTAATTGCTCACTATCAGTATATAGAAACAATTTTTGTGTGTTGATCATGTGTCTTACAAGTTTAACAAATTTATTTATTAGTAGATTTGGTTGTTTCTCTTTGGTAGAATCTTTAGGTTTTCTACATAGTTAGGTCATCTGTGACTAGAATAATTTTACTTTGTACTTTCAAATTTGGGTGAATTTTATTTATTTTTTGTCTAGTTTGGCTAGTCTTTTCAGTACTGTGTTGAAGTAGCACAAGTGGGAATTCTTATCTTGTTTCTGATCTTAGAGGAAAGGCTTTCAGTTTATTACCATATGTTATTTATATTAACTATAAAATTTTCATGCATGGTCTTTCCTTTGTTGCATTGATATAACTTCTAGTGTATTGAAAATTTTTATCATTAAAGTACTGAATTTTATCAAATGACTTTTCTGCATCTATTGAGAATTCCATATGATCTGTATCTTTTACTTTGTCGATATTATAGACACACTGATTTCTGTCTTTGACCCATCCTTGTAGTCTAGGTTAAATCCTCTTTGGTTGTGGTGGATGATCCTTTTAACATGCTGTTGCATATTAAATATTTTATAAATATTTTATTTTGCTAATATTTTTTTTACAATGTTATGTCTATATTCATCTGGATATTGGCCTACAGTTTTTTTGTAGTGTCTTTGGCTTGCTTTGTTATAAGGGCAATTCTTGTTTCACAAAATGAGTTTATAATTATTCCATCTTAGTTGGAACAGACTGAGAAGGATTGGCATTAATTCTTCTTGAAATGTTTCATAGAAGTCTATGGGGAAGCCAACTGGTCCTTGATTTTCTTTATTGGAAGTTTTTTGATTAATAATTCAGTCTCTTTTCTCTTTACTGGTTTGTTCATTTTTTTCTTCATTATTACATCTTGGGAGGATGTATGTTTTTAAAAATTTATTTACTTCTTTTAGGTTATCCACCTTTTTGACATACAGTTATTTGTAGTAGTATCTTATCTCCTCAGTATAATTTTAAGTGATAAAATATTTACTCTCATATACCTTTTCTAAAATAGTTTTCTAGTTCTCCCTTCTCCCCCTCTTCCTTCTCCCTCCCCACTTCTCTTTTCCTATTCACTCACTTTTATTACCAGAAATTGGATTTATCCAAACATAGAAATTTAGTCATTAACACACAGATGGTGACTTCCTAGTGAGCCACTTTATTGACACAATTTGTCATCTTTGAGGACTCTATGCAGTTCAGGTAGTCTGAGAGAGAGAGTATTTTTAAAGTAATTGATCAGTAGTATTAACCTCTATCATCTTCATCTCCAATAAAGGAATGACTTTTCTGATTCAGCTATGTTTTGATGTCTTGAAGGGAAAGTCTTTTGTTGTGATTTTACTTTGGAATTTCTGAAAAAATAATACTTGGCCAAACTTTCTGCAGGACTGTTTAGTGACCAACTCACGGTCCAAATGATATGCAGCTGTAGACCTGAATCTTCTCTGGTCTGGGTGGCCCTAAGGACATTACTATGGGAGACATTCCCTTGTTACAGTTTTTTGGCTCTTCTCTTTTTAAATGTTCAGACTTCTACCCCATGGGTCATAAAGCTAATGAGCTTTGAAGGATCTTTCATTTAAAATATGAAGCAAGATAGATCCAGATAAACGATTTCTGCTTTCTAACCATATGAGGTTGTTTTCCCTTCAAGTTCTATGTCACCTTTTTTGGTTTGTTTCCTGCTAAGACAAACATAGGAGATATCTTCAAGATTGAAGCAAGCTACTTGCTTATGGGCTTTTTGTTTTGTTTTTTATTGATGAAGAACTCTCGGAAGCATTCTTCTCTTAGCATAAATCTCCTTGCCTCATTCTATGAGGTCAAGTACACTGGGGCTAATGAAATGTGCAAACTCAAGTACAATATCCAACAGAAACCCTGTATTAAATATAAGAGCCTTTAGCATAATCCGCCAAAAACATTTGTTATATACTAGGTAATGATCATATGATGTATAGCATGTTTTCTAACATGACTTTGACTCATTGAGAGTTTATTTTTTGTTTACTATGAAGAGAAAACCATAGGGCTCTGGTGCCTAGAAAACAAAACAAAACAACAAAAAAGCTATTTTTAAAGCTAATATAATTTAAGTGATACTATTGATGTCCATGTATTTTGCTTTATTCATTATACTCTGGTTCTTATTGGATGTCAACTTATAGTTTGATTGTTATCCAGGGGTGGTGAAAGAGGACACAACACAGAAGGATTCTTTTTAGGAATAAAAACTCACTCACTTACATGGGTTACTCTTAAGGAGAATTAGACTTTTTAACATTTTAGATTTTTTTTAAGTGCATATTACAATGAAATCTCAGTTTCTCTTAAAATCACTGAGTCTTTTTAAAACAGTTGACATTTATTTTATTCATGCTTTTAATTAAAAAATTATTAAAGGATCACAGCATTTTAAGTTATTTTACATCTCTCCTAGAATATCATAAATGTGGTTATAAACATTTTAAATATTTAATAATATAGAAATAGAAATCAAATTGAATACTGTGGATTCTTAGCGAAGATACTTGAGACACAGAGGTGACCCAAGGCCTGAAATATCTTTCTGCAAACTGTTACTCTGTCATAACATATCAAGTACTGGTTTTATAAAGATTTTAAGTTCCTCAACCCCTTAATCTTGATCAAGGTACCAGTTTAAAAATATTATATAATCCTAATAGGAGTTGGAAAACAAAAATTAATGTCAATGAATCTTTATAATTTTTATTATATTATAATTGTGTTACATTGTTTGGCAGATACCTATATACTGTAAACGTGTGTCTTTGTTCTTCTGTTTATATCACATTAGTAACTGAGAGTAAACCTGCTTTGAAACATGAGAATACTTCAAAATATAACTTGTTCATCATAAAAGAAGGAATAGACTTATTGATAAGTAAAAAGTAGATTATTGCTAACCTGGTCAAGATAAATATCTGCAACTTGATTGTAAAGGACAGGAAAAAATGTCAGTTTATTTTTCAATTGTGACATAATTTTCAGAAATCTACCTCATATGTAATTTGATTATGATGCCTCTAATTCCTTTATGCACATCTAATTCTTTGATAAATAACCAGAAAGAGCATCAATATATTATTTAAAATATTTTTCTAAGCTTTCTCTTTATTTGGGTAAATGATTGATTCAAGTAAATAGAGTCAATCAAATAAATGGTGTCCATTTTATTCTCAGTGCCATACTAGATAAACAAGGAGACCACAAAACAAAATTTGAGTTTAGTACTTTATCTAAAATTATACTAGACTTTAGTAAATAAGAAAAAAAAATACATCAAATACTTCTATATATGTTAAATAGGAAGTTTCTTTGGGGTGAACTTCAATTATTTTAAATCTTCTAGTGAGACCCTTAAAATAATGTGTACAATTGATAAAAGAAAATTGTCCAAATTTTAGGGAAAATTTTTATCTGCCTGAAAATTTGTGAATTTAAAAATAGAGTAGATAGGAATAAAGATATTTTCCAGATTTTACATAATATAATTTACTCTGAGAAGGTAGTCTCCATTTTCCATGGTTTTATTTGTGGTCTTTCAGTTGGCGCTTCCTAACCTTTTTCTGTTTGTCATGTAAATATGGAAGGAGTGGTATAAAAAGGCAATAAATATTGATTTCTTAATTTCACAGTAGACATCGAGGGTTTAGAGAATGAGAAAGGGAAGGATGTGGAAGTTTTAGATATTATTCAGCCTTGGAAATAAAGTTTTATAATATTAATTTAAAAACTGAGAAGCTTGGCCATATATCCTCACTGATGGAGTGGATGGCTACTGCATTCTTCATGCAATTGTCTTGGTTACCCGACTATGGAACGATAGATCAAAATTAAATTTATACTACTGGTTACTATTTTTCTTCACATTAAGAATAAAACTTTAATAGCATTGAAGGACACATTCAATCTACAATCAAACCACCACTCTTAATGTATCTGGGTGATATAGTTGATCTAGATCCAGTAATGACTCCTTAAACTACATTTTTTATATGTAACTGGATGTATATACTTACTTATGACAAAATTGATTAACAATGTGAGACTGAATGACACTGCATTTTGAGAAGAGTGTTGCTTACACCATATGAAATTGCTAATAGACAACCGTTCTTACAAAAATGCACTTTCATATGATTCAACTTAAAGTAAAAATGCTATGCATATGTAATATTACAAATAACTGAGACTGATTTAAATAAGCGAATTAACAAAGTGGAAAACAGAGTACAAATATAAAGATATAAAATCTTGAGAATACTTCCTATATACCTATATTTATTTGGGTAAATATCTAAAAAATTATAACGAAAAATAAAATGATAAAATATTTACTAAATATTTAATAATACATAATCTGCAATTTAACAAACATGATATTATGTATATTTGAAGTTATAATCCCTTTTAATTTCAAAGTACTACATGTGATTGCAGAAACTTTGATTTTAGAATAAATCAAAAATAAGATATTTTCTCATGACCTAGAGAAACTCACCAAACTATAGTAATTTATTTCCTTTTTGTGATTGAACTTTTATTTTGTCTTTTATTTGCTATCCCACAATAGCCAAATTTCATATATGACTTGTGTGTGTGTATATATATATATGTATGTATGCAAATATAATAATTTATCACATGCATTTAATATATATGTATATAACTTCATAAATGTATTAAATTATTATGTTCCTACAGTCTATTTAAAAATCATGCAACTAGTGAATTGATATTTATATAGTTTCACATAGTAATAAAATTTAAATATGTACTCCATGACAGCAAATACTTGAATAAAATAAAAATATTTGACCAAATTTCTTTAAAAATATAATTAAAATTCCATTTTAATCTGGAATCTCAAAGTGTACCTGCAGAGGTAGGACTTTAATATTTGCATAAAAATAAATGGGGTAGTCATTTAGTGTAGCTAATCATAGGTTGTCATGCTTCTGTATATACTGAAATTACCTAATGACTTCTGATCTTTTCATCTTTTACTAGAACTTCACATAAATTAAGTCAAATTTGTAGGTTGACACTACTAAAATATTATTAAAAGAAAATTGAAGTATGCGCCTTTTAAAATTGATGAAATGTTGTTTACATCAATAGAAAATAGCTTATTTTTGAGTTTTCTTTCATATTTGATATTCTGAACATCTATATTTAGTTTATTATATTTTATTAGAGACAAATGAAAGTTTGTGCAAACACCTTCAAGGTACTACAATTGTTTTAAATTTATGAGATCAGATAATAAGTCTTAGTGTTATTTTTCTTTTCTATTTTTAAAGGAAAGGTGCAGGGAGGAAAGGAAAGGAAAGCAGGTAAGCAGGCAGGAAGAGAGAGAAGGAAGGAGCACTCTATTTTACTTAGTTGTTCATCGTGGTTATTTCTCCAACCCCAGGGCTTAAACCAGGGTCCCTGGGATATATGTGGACTGCATCTCAGTGAACTGACCCACTAGGCCGTCAGGGCTCTCCAGTATTATTTTTCTTATGAAGAATATCTGCACTCTTGTCACTTGTCTATTGGAATAACTGGCATTACAATGCTGGTTACATCTCTAAATGCTTTGAAGTACAAATTGTAGATCATTAGCGCTATTTTTATAAGTGGGCAAAAAAATTGTGATATAGTTGTGCTGTAAACATTCTTAGTAGTAAAGGGAGCTCCACATTTTGAATTTTTTTGTATATTACATCATTTTTTGTGTGTATTCAGAAAACAACCATATGTTATACTGGCATAGAACAGATATGTTCTTGTATCAGTTCCAGACAATAATGGTACCATATAGGAAGTACAAAATAATGTTTAAGTGTGTGAGCAACTGAGAGATGATACCACTGCAGCATATAATCTCCAAAAGTTCTTAGACATTATAAATTTAAGTCTCAGTGAAATTGCAAGGATATCAGTATTTAAGATGTTTTTGAGAGAAAATATACAAGTTATGCATATAAAAATAAAGACAAAAATTCCATACTGTATTTGTCTGAAAGCCAAGAAAAACTTTTCTTTTCAGGTTTATTAAGATTTAATTTACATAGTATAATTTTTTTAAATGCGATAATGATCCATGGAAAGCTACTCTTTCTATAATTTAGTTTATCTGACCCACTTACCCAGACACGCATTCTTTTATTGATGTTCTCAAAGATGCAAATACTTTCATTAAAATCCTAACTTATTTACTATGTTGATTAATTTACATTGTGTCAAGAAAGGTAAAATTGCAGAGGAATTTTAGAGGAAATTGAATATCTGTATGGATCTGAGCCAGGGATTTCTGCTAATAATGCTACTTTGCTATGCTTGTTTGTGTTATAAGATGAATTTTTGGCTGAAAAATGTTTATTGGAGAGATTAATGTTTTTGAAGTATCAGGTGTCAACTCTTCAAAAAGACACTACACCTTGATAATAAATACCCTTTGATTTACTCTCAACTTAGAAAACACTCCAAAATATTGCTTTATTAAAATATTGTTTTTCCCATTGTATAAAATGTATGTGTGGAAGAATGCTGTATTTTGGAACACAGAGCAGTCCTTCAAAGGCTTTTGAAAGGATAAAATTTTCCAATGCTAACTAGTATCCTATGACTTCCAAGCATCATCTTTACCATATAAGGAAATTTCTGGAATTACCTCAGATTCTTTATGCTTAAATCTAACAATCTCAAATATTGATTTAAATGTTTTAGAACCAAACTCATCAAGAACACATGGTAGGAAGAAAAAGTGAAGTTATCTGAAGTACATACTCCTCTTTCAGGAGATTCATGTTATCTCTATTTGACTATGCCTATACTGAAAGGGAATACTAATTGAAAGGGAATTGCTATTAGGTTCAGTGACTAAATCAAGTTGTAAGAGCTGAAAGTCCATTCAAATAATGAACTTAATGATGTGTTTATATATGTAGAAAATTGACAGGTATACCTGTATTTTCATCAATGAAAAAAACAAAAGTTAGTGGACTATTTCTCCTTTAGAGAGCCATTTGGATTAAATTTATGAGTGTGATGACCTTAAACCATTGCCATTTGGTAGTTATTTGAGAATTAATGTGAAACATGCTATAATGACCTTGGTCTGATTCTCCAAGATGTGTATATTACATAAATAGACTGATTATCTACCTTTTCCTTTTCCACACATTTCTCCATGTATTCATAAGGAAATTGTGTGAGCCAAGACAGTGTGTTCATCTGGTACAGCAGGCAAAACTGATGTCTTCTTCTGAAGGTTCTTAAAGCCACATATAGTTTTAAGATAATTAATGTTTTAATGTTCAGGAGGTTCAGTGGTCCACTAAATCAGTTATTTTAGTAATTTGACATATTATAATCTGATATTTTAGTTGTCTGAGTAAGTTAATCTGAAATTGTTAATTTTAATATTCTAAAATATAATTTAAGTGCTAATATATTCTGTGAAAATAGGATTTTCAGAAAGGTTAGCTGAGTACTTTCCCAATTGCTAGATTTTTTGTTTGTTTCTGTTTCATTTGCTTGCACACAGACATTTTTATATGAATTTGCTCCTTGATCCCTTTAGATATTTGAGTTTGCTGTTACTGATATAATACCTCTTGCATTAGGTAGCATTTATCTTATGTTAATATGTTGGTATAAAGAATCATGAAGGTAGTAATAGAAGATCAAGAGAAGCAGAATCAATGTCAGGTCACATTAATGTAAGTAAAATAGGGCTATAAAAAGAAAATTCCCTTTGCAAGTTCTTGCTCTGAGCAAATTTTAGGCTTATTTATGCTTATCTCCTCTGCTGTGGGACCTCTGTTACAACAACCTACTTCAGGACTGCTATCATCCCTTCATGGACTGCCTTCATGTTAGTTTGGAATAGTATTAATACCTTTCAGAGGTGTGTACAGGACCTTTAAAGGTTACCGATGAGATGGTAATCATTCTTTTCTTGACATTCGTTAGTTGTTTTTCTAGATAACATACCTCAGCTATAGTAAGACTAGAACCTGTCACTGACTTAATCCCTGATCATAATCTTCAGTGTTGCAGTTAAATATTTTTCCAAAGCAGAGGTAAGCAAAGTTTGTAAATAACTTTATATTATCTTACCCCTCATACCTGACAGAGATGGAGGATGTGTGTGGGGGGAGAGGGGGTAGGAAGTGATTGAAGCAGAATCAGAGATGTCGAGGTTCTAGAGTTTTATCCATTTTCAGAATATTCAAGAATATTCCTTTATATGAATTTCAAAGTTTATAATTCAACATAATTATACCTTTATAACCAAGTAGTTAATCACAAATTATATTTTAACATCAACAGTACTTTTTCACATTGATCTAAGTATCATGAGATAAATCAATAGTGCAATGAAAAGTACTTTACAACTAGCATAATGCTTATCAATAACTAGATTAAAAAGAGACATTGCATTATATTTAAGTTTGAAACCATGTATTTATTCTTGAGTATAGGAAGAATACAAAGCATGTAACATTATACGTTTGAGTATTCAGAGGTGATTCATTGAGAGTGAGTATTTAATTTAGGGAAGCCACTTAAGTTAATTAAATGGGGGAAAATCTACTATCAGTAGAAATATTGATACTAAAATTTATTTTCATTTATGTAGCTTTCTCATTGTAGAAATATTTCTAAGGAAAATTACAGAGCAAGACATTCAGTTAAATCCTACATCTGTCATGGGGTACGTGTGCTCCTTCCAGCCATAAACTCCATAAGCAGAGAGGGGAAGTTCAGGTTATAAAAAGTAAGATTTGAACAGATCTACAATAAAAGAAGAATAACAAAAAATATAAATCTTTTTTTATAGTAGATAATAAAGTATATGGGGAATTCCTACCAGAATATTAAAATACAAGTGTATATGTCTTAAGTTATGAAGCATTTGGTTTGCAACAGTGAAAGCCATCATTAGTTGACAAAGCATTTTCCCCACTCAGGCTGTTACACAGTGAATATTTTCCTCTTCTGATATTAAAATTGACCATCATGGTATGAGGCCTTATTTGAAGTTCTGCCTATAGCAAATTGGGAAAAATATGTGCTCACTGTTACATTTTTGAAAACTAAAATTCATAGTGGTTTTAGATTATTTATAGTTAGCAATGTGGATTTTAAAGTATGATACAATGAATTGTGTCCTTCAGTTAAGCACATTTGTATTTTGTCCATCTTTGGAAACAATATAAAAGTCAATTTTATGTTTTTAGGTGGTAAATATAGTTGGAAATAATTCAGCTTGTAGGGCAGGAAAAGCAGAGCTAATCAGGCCTCTTAGTGAAAATAATATGTTTTAACATTAGTATAAAAATCCTGGGGATTAAGGATGAGAGTAGAATGAACCCCATAAAGCTGGCCAACAAAATAGATCATGCTAGGTGTCAGGGGATTGCAAGGCAGACTTTTTTTTTTAAGAAAAAGTGCAGGAAGGAATGAAGTCAAGAAGAGAGAGGAGGAGGAAGAATTTTATTTTATTTTTGGTTAGTTGTTGATACTGGTTGTTTCTCCCAGTTCCAAGACTCCAACCCAGGGGTATGTGGCCTGTGCTCCTTCAGTGGCGATTGACTTAAGTGCTATTGCATCAGGGCATACCACTCCTATGGAAAGAAATATTTACTCTCCATGTTCTATTTTTTAAATCATGCATACTTTATTCTAATTTTCCCCTGTTCGTTAATCCTTCGTTCAACACCATTAACTAAAAATGAACTCATGGATATTTAATGGAAAGTAATTTGATGTCAGAATTGGGCATGTTAAATTATTACATTTTCCATTTTATTTCTTCACAGATATAGCCTATATGTCTAAAGTCTTCTGATATCATTTCAGAGGTATAAAAATATACCCTCCTTTTTGATATCTATGCATACATAACATTTGTGTAATTCTTATAGAACAAGGTATATTTTATTTTTAATAAATGATATATATTTTGATACTAAAGAGAGCCAGTATCCATATTTCCTATGTGTCTGACATTAAGCATTCCATATATATTATCTCATTTATTTCTTAAAATTAGCCCTTTAGTTAGGCACTGCTTTACAAATTATAAAATTGAGACACAAACCGACTACTTAGTTTGCCTTATCACAAGGCTAAGAACAAACAGAAGAGCGACTCATACCCCTGAATTTGACTGTGAAGCCTTCCCTCTTTGATATACACTCTCTTCATACATGTACATGCCTCCTCCAAAAGAAACAAAAGAGTTTAAATTCATAAAGTCCCAGTCACTGGGTAACAATTGCTGATATCACAGTTTTTATTGAGACTGTCTGGCAAGTGAGAAGCAGTTTTGATAGATAAATTGGGAGAGAACACATGAACTTCCTGAGATGTCTGAAGATGTAAACAAGCATTTTTGATGTAGTGGCGAGTGAAGAAGGAAGGGAAATGACAGCAAAAATAACAAAAAAAAAAACTTGTGTATTCCTCACTTTGCCGGAAGAGGGTGTTTTACTTCCTCCTGTTTTTCTGCAAAGTGAACAGTGTTCACTCTAATCAGAGAGGATGTGCTGATTTATGACAAGGGTCATAAATGTGGATTTAGAAATCAGGGTGCTTATTTGAAAAGGATCAGGATTTGGATTCTGAGAGACTAATGCTTCAAATTTTGGCTCTGACATCTATTTCCTATATGGCACAGGGGGTAGCATCCCTCACATGTTAAAAAAAATATGTATTTCATATTAAGAGGGGTAAGCAAGGTAATGTTTAAAAAGCATCAGATAATATTTTTTATTTACACAATAAACCTTGAATAGTGACAGTGCTTGTTATCAGCACATCTTTGCTTATTTATGTATATAGAACCCATGATTCACTTAATGCTAATGTGAGCTAGATCATTTTAATGATGCTAACAATGTATCTGATATTTTTAAACTGGTACCTAGATCTTTTAAAATAGGTAATCGTATTTATGAGACTGGTTTCACCTATCAGATTGGTTTGCTATTTGAAAGGGGGAAAAAAGTAGAAAATAGTTCAATAAAAGAATCCTAGTGATATTTACTTATCTACCCCCATTTTTCACTGTGGATCTTACAATGGTTTATTAATGGATTATACTCTAAATGTCAACACAGAGACAATTTAAGGTAAGTGTACTAAAGCCTTTGAGGTTTGTCAGAGTTGTGTGGAATATGTCCATATGTCAAAGGCGCCACCTAAAAGCCCAAAAGAATAACAAAAATATCAAAGCCCTGAGATATCAAGAGAGTAAGAAGTATATTAAAAGGATATGTTATTTTTGCAGGCAGTATCTTAAGTTTGGGAAAGAGATTGCGTAGCTAAATTAATATTTTACTTAAGCTCTTCTCTATAAGTATCTCTTATGACTTTGATATGTCTGAAGATGATGCAAGGAATAGTGTTCAGCAATGCTGACCTCAAACAGCATTCTCTGTTAAGCTTACCATGCCTATTTTCAAGGATATGATTTTGAAAATAATCCAAAAACTCATTTTGTCTGCCAAAGGAGAGAACTCAAGAGAATTCCAAGCACTGAAATCATCTTAGAAAATATTGTACAAGGAGTAACAGCACAGATTTTATATTGAAAATGTAAAGGCATGAAAATTTTTATTCTCTACTCTGTAAATAATTGATAAGTGGAAGGACATACTAAAGAAACTGTACGTATTTCATCTATGAATTATCGACAATGGTGATGATTTCATTACTCGATCATACATGGAGTTGGAATGCAAATCTCCCCGGGTTTTCTCTGCAAGATCAGAACTGAAAAATAAATAAATAAATAGATCAATGAAGTTTTCTGACAAAAAGACTTGTCAAATCATCATCATGAGAATATTATCATTAAGTGTATTTTTTCCTGTACTTGAAACATTTATTAGTAGTTCTTTAATTAAAATTGTATGTAAATGTAATCAAATCAGAGGAAATGAGTCTTTGGCAAATTATGCCTAAAGAGTAAGCAGAAAAGTAGACTTTTTGTGATTGTTAGAATTTTACCACTAGAAAATGCTGGAAAAAGAGGTATGCCATTTTCTTAGGGCTGCTGGAGCATAGTACTGAAAATGTTAATTGTGAAAAAGTTTTTTTTTTATCATCTCATGTTTGTAGAGACTGAACATCTGAAATCAATGATGGCAGGGCCATGTCTTCCCTGAAACCTATGAAGCACATTCCCTTTCTCTTCTGAGCATCTGGTTGTGGCAAGTCCTTGGTTCCATGACTTATAGATGCATCTGCCACTCTGACTGTATGTCTGCCCTTCTAGACCTCTCTGTGCCTGTCTTTGTGTTCCAATATCTTCTTACTAGTGTAGCAAAAATATTGGATTAGGGTTCAAACTGAAGACTTCATTTTAACTTGACTACCTGTACAAGTAGTTTGTTTCCAAATAAAGTCACATTCTGAGATACTGTGGGTTAGGACTTGAAACATGTTTTTTTCATCAGGCGACACGTTTCAACCCATAACAGCTGGTGATAGAGAAGAACTTTTAAGTCTTTATCATACATTATTTTCTTTGATTAGGTTTGGCTTTCTTTTTAAATCAAAATATCAAAGATGACAAAGTTTGTAGTGTTCTTGTTACAGGTTGGTAACAATAATAGTGATATTGTGACTTAAAAGCCTTTGGTTTTAACTTATCTCAACTTTTGAAGTTCCACATGGCAAAAGAAACCATAGAAAATAAGATGTTTTTATAGTCTAATTTCATTTTAAGAGAAGGTGATATAAGAAAACTCACATTTCTTCAATATTTACATCAATAATAATATCTTCTTTGGATTCATTGTTTTACTAAATATTAGACCTGGTTTCTATTATATCAAAATCCAGTACTGAAGTAATGACAATGTATATACAGTAGTAGCTCTACAAAAACTGGATTCATACAAAATTTTTTAGGACCAAAACTATTATATAAACTCAACTTTCTCATGTTAATTGTTCACAAGAATGCATTTGTTTTTGGTGTATATTTTTTAAAGATAAAAAGTGCAGTTTGGGTCAAAAGTTCAATGTGGTAGCATAAGATGTTTTCATCTTAGAGTTGGTCTTACACCATTTAAACTTTGTTTCACAAAGATTCTTTATCTTGTTTTTTTAAACACTTTTATTTTTTGAACAGTCCTAGGTTCACAGTAAAATTGAGAGAAATGTACAGAGATTTCCCATATGCCACCTATCCCATGAATGCATATTTTCCACTATTTTCAATATCCCTTACCAAACTGGTACATTTGTTAAAATTGATGAACTTACATGGAAACATCATTGTCATCAATGTCCATTTTACTTTAGGTGGTGGTGTGTGTTCTGTGGCTTTGAACAAATTTATAATGACGTGTATGCTCCATTATAGTATTATCGAGAGTGGTTTTATTGTTCTAAAAATCCTCTCATGCCTCTCTCCCCAGTAATCCCTGATAAATACTGATCTTTTTAGGGCCTTTCCCAGAATTATCATGCAAAAAATATGGTTGGATCTAATCAGTCTACAGTATTTTTAGATTTTCTTTTACTTAGTAAAAATGCATTACAGATTCCGCCATGTCTTTCAATGGCTTGATCACCTTTTTAAGTGCTGAATAACATTCCATTGTCTGAATGTTCCACAGTTTATTCATTCTGCTATGAGAAATATTTTGGTTGCTTCCATGTTTGGGCAATTAGGAATTAAGCTGTTATAAACTTCTGTGTGTGGATTTTTGTGTGGATATTAAGTTTTCAGCCCCTTTGGATGAATATCAAGGAGCTCAATTGCTGGATCATATGGTAAGATTATATTAAATTTTTAAAAAATATTGCACTTTTCAAAGTGGTTGTGCCATTTTTCATTCAGTAATAAATGATTGTTCCTTTTGATCTACATCTTTTCCAGCATTTGGTGTTATTAGTGATCTGATTTTTGACCATTGTTATATGTATGTAGTACTATCTCTTTGATTTGCATTTCCCTGATGTTATGAAACATAAATATTTGCCATCTGTATAGCCTTTGGGTGGAGGTGTTTGATAAATATTTAGTCTATTTTTTAAAATTGTGTTCCTATTCTTGGCTTTATAAAAGTCAATTTTTTGTTTAATTTTGGGTAATAGATCTTTACCAGATATGTCTTTTGTAAATATGTTCTCCCAGTCTATGGCTTGTTGCTTTACTCTCTTGACAGTGTCTCTCATCGATCAGGTATTTTTAATTTATATTTTTCCAATAAATAGAATATATGAAACTTTGACAAAACCATTTATTTTAAGGAAAAAAAATGGATACTACTGGTAAATATGCCACATATGTATTACTGAAACCAGTGAACACTTATCATTGATAAATTTTTACATTGAACAAAAACTTATAAATGAAAAATTAGACTCAGAAAAATTATGTTTGGTGAAAGTGTTAATAACGATAACAAAAACCTCACAATGCCAGATATAAAATCTGATGTTTTAAAATAGACAAGACTGATTAAGGCTCACTTGTTATAAAATTTACATAGAAATTAATTGATGTGATAATTTTAGTTAAGGAATAAGGGAAATTAAAAGATTGGAAGTATAATTTTGTTGTGTTGAAAATTAGTAGTTAGTTACATGAATGAAATTTATTAGTAAAATTCTCTTTAAATTTTGAGGGTGTGTTTGCATTTATTAGAACAGTCAAAATGTTTTTGAGATCAATATAAGCAATGGATCAAAGTAAAATGATTAAAATGACAAGATTAAAACTACCTGTGCTTTTGTTTAAAGGTCGAAGAGCACAGAGTCATAAAACAGTGACAGCACTTTTTGTGCAATTGTGATTTGTCAGCATTCATTTTGTGAAGTTATGTCATTCATTTCCCCAAATCGCATACACAATATTTTAAATTTTAGTAAATTTAAATAAATTTTTAGAGTTCACATGTGAGTGTGTGTGTGTGTGTATGTGTGTGTGTTTGTGTGTGTTTGATTGAGGATATCTTGAAGTGTCACAAAGTTAGAAATGGGAATTGAATTCAGTATTTCCTGTGCAAGTACTATGTGTTTCTCCCAGTTCACATCAGATTTCAGGTGACCTTGCTGGATAATTCTCATATACTATCGTGTTCTCTGCTTTGGGGCTCATGTCCCTGCCCAACCTGCCCAAAATCTGAATGTTTCTTAAGGTTCTTGTGTCTTTCAACTTTACTGTTATTATGGAAATAAGATAGTTACCCTTCCTTCAAATATAAACTCAGTAATTATTTTTAAAGGAATCTAAACATAAGAATTTGGTGAAACTTTATATGCTTTCTTAGAATGAAACACAAAAATTACTCATTTGTTTACCAAATAAGCTTTTTTTGAGCATCATGCTACTGAATATATAATTTGGCAATGGTAATTTAACTATATGAATCTTTTTAAGTACCACAAGGGAAAAAAAAAAGGTAACAGATAGATTGATAGTTGCCAACCACAGAAGTGTCAATAAATCCTTCTTATCTATTTAAGATCTTCTAGACTTCTGTATTATAGGTTATAATTTGAATTTATTTAATGATAAATATTTAACAGCTTTATAAACTATTACTGAAAGAGAGCTGATCTACCCTGTTGTCATTTTTACAGCATTTGAGACACAGAATTAACCTTGGTATTATATCTGATATGTCTGACTTATTTGTACAAGGAATATCAATCAGTACAGGCTTCCGTGGTCTTTATTTTGTGGAGGAAATGTTCTCTTTTTTTAGGATTGCCTCCTAAAGCATTCTGGCTTTTCTTGGTGAAAATAGAATGTAGAGAGTTAATCTGCTGAGTCAGAATTTCAGCAGTCCGTGGAAAATGATGGGTGATTAAAAAAATAAGCCCTGCATCAAGATACACATGTAAAGTTATCACTCCTTTTTCATGTGTGCTAAAACTCAATTGCTTGTCTGAAATATTTTCAAGTGCTCTAAGACTTCAAAAAAGTAGATTTAAGAAGCTCTCCCTGATTAAGAAAAGTAGTATATTCTATTTATACAAAGTACTTTTCAAACAGAGTATCTATTTGACTTATTATTAAGGAAAATATTGGTTTGGGATTCTGATGCACTAAATTTTCCAAGCCCTGTCAGCAAAGTTCACAAATATATTTTACTGCTTTTGGAGTTTTCTATGAGATAAGTCATACCTTATTTTCTCAAAGTTATTTTTATTATTACCTCTCATAAGCTATTTGTTGGGTGATTATTTTTTAATATACTGAGGTTGTCTTATTACTTCTAATAAATATTGTACAGAATAGTAGGATATATCTCTTTTTAATGCACAATTCCTACCAGCTGCCTTCAAATAAATAATAAACATCAAGGAAATATTTAATAATAGTGGCATTCTTGTATAGACAGAAAAATGATTACCTAAGTGTTTATAAGAAAACTATTCTCTTAGCTTACATTGGGAATTTCTGGATATTTTTTTCCAGAGGATGCTTTATCTTGGGGGTGATACCTTTCTTTGAAAAAAGCATATAGCCAAGCTTATATGTGAACTACTGGAAACTAATATTTATGTGGTACTTATGATGTACCAGGGCTAGCATTTAATGCGTAATATGAATCAGACACTGAAGTAGGTACTTTGCATAAATTATGTCATTTGAGTCTCTCTATAAGCTAAAAGATGTCAAGATGTTGACATTAACCCTCCCAGGTTTACATAGCTAATATGTGGAAGAATCTAGATCAGTATTTCTAAAGTCTGCACATGTTCTTTTATACCTGACAGTCTTAATAGACGGTTTAGCTCAGGTTTTTTTCACCCTCGGCACTTACTGTTTATGGGGCGGATAATTCCTTGCTGTGGGGTTGTTCTCTTTTTCTCTGTAAGATGTTTAATAGCTTGGCTGACCTCAGTATACTACATTCTGGTAGAGACCCATTTCTCTGACGAGCAAGTATGTGGTCAGACATTTCAAATGTCTCCTAGGGGTCAAGATCTCTCCAGATTGAGAACCACTGTTTATTTAAACCTGGACATCTATTTTAAGTGACATCACTGCATCGTTCAGGAAGGGAGGAAGGGAGGGAAGGAGGAAAAAGAGAAAAGTATTTTTATTTAGTTCATTTTTTACTGTTCTCCTGGGTTTGAGGCCACAATTGCCTGTCTTTGGGATTAACGTCTGTGCCACCAGGGTGCATCCACTCTTACATTTCTAAATATCATATCCATGATATAGAAATTATAAAGAAAATATTTGCAGCCTAAGATTCCATGTAACAATAAATCAAATTATGAACCAATCAGGAAAAAAACAAAAGCTAGCTAAAAAATCTTATGAATACATGTATTTATGACATGATTATAAAGAAAATTAATTATTAAAATCCTGATGATCATTGGGAGGTAATCAAAGCATTAGTAAATCTGATCAACAGCTCTGAAATAGGAGTTCTCTGAGTGTTCACGAACTTATATATGTTACTACATCTATGTAGAATCAATCTCCTAATGAACATCTAGATCTTAGAGGGGTGTAGGAGTGTGAAGGGAGGGAGAGAGGGAGGGAGGGAAGGAGAGAGAGAGAATATGAATCACTAAGGAAACTTTGATATCCTTTTTAAGACCTCTCTCTCCTGGTGTTCTACTTATTTTCAACAACACATCATCTTTGTGACCATCAACATTCCAGAATTGCTTATGTTCAGAACTGAGTGACACAAAAAATATGAGTGAATAGGTAAAATATTTCTCATGTATGAGTTAGAGCAAGGAAGCCCACAAAGAAAAATACAAATTAACTTTAGGAGGTTTTCTTTATCCATGGTAGCCATTTTAGGACTGCTTAAAACGTGCTCAGAACAGCTTTTGAAATCCCTGTTAAGAGATGGTCCTGCAAATAGTCTCACAACAGAGCAAGTACAATATTTTTTTCACAGTAGCCACTGAGGAAACTAAAGCAGCATTGTATTTTGGAACTGATTTCCTCCAGACTTAACTGCTAGCTTTAGTCATAGTGCTAATTAGGTATCTTTTGGACTGTAGGTCTTGTTAACCACATTTATTGTGTACTGATTGTAAGCCATTCATTCTAACATGCATTGTTATGAACTAGGACTAATGTACACAGATAATGTAATTATAGTCATATAATATAGGTATACACAAAGGCTAAAATTTATTAATATACTAAACAGTACAAAGGAGTATCTTATGACTGAGTACATAATCACTAAATAGTTCAATATGGAGAGAAATTTCTATTAGTCCAGATGAAACAGATTGTTTCATGACTAAGGTCTACAGTGAATCTGGATTTGCAAGTGTTCAGAGTATGGAATGGTATAGGAAATAGTATAAGCAAAGATAAAATCAGGCAGAGGAATAGGAGAAGAGTGAAGAAGATGGGGGAAAGTGGAAATAGACAATAAAAGAGGAAGAAAGGAGAGAAGAGGAGAAAAGAAGGAAAAACAATGCAGTCATCAGGTGGGAGAGGATTGCTCTATCAGTTTCCTATTGAGAGAAGAGATTGATAACATAAAAATAAAAGAGAGAATAAACTGAAGGGCTTTGCCCATAGGGTAAAAGCACATATAGATTACTACATCACGATGAAAATTGGACTTTTGAGAATGTGATCTCCTTCAGTATCTTTTAAGACCTTATTAGAATTGTAAGTTGGAGCGTACTCCACACCTACTTAAGACCTCAAAGTGATTTTGATGCTGACTCAAGTTTGGGGATCACTGATCCACAGCACAGGGTAAATTTGAGTGAAAAGACTACTGAGAGTCCACGTGGAAGAACACTGAGTTAGTTTCCTAAGCTAACATAAATCCAAACTAAGTAATTCAAGCAAATAGTTAATAAAGTTACTTAATGATAGTAGAGATAGGTATGGAGTTATAAAGAAGTTGTAAAGAAATATTGAATTTGTGAGGCTTGGAAGAAATTGCTTTTTAGGGTTTAGTTGACACCTAAGTGGATCATTCATAAAGCTGATTTGAGAGGTTGATGAGCAAATTTTTGCCTAATTATAGTTTTACAATAAGAATCTGAAAAAGGTTTTTAGGCATATTTAAAAGTTTCTTTCAAAATTCCTAGACTCTGCTGTTAAGCCATCTTACCCATCCATAAAGTTGATGTAGATGGGGAATTATGTATAGCTAATATATTTCATATTTGGCAATGTTTCTTTTGCATTTCTTTGAAAAGTATGCATACTTTATTTAAATACACTGATGTAGATGAAATCTGTCCTCACTTTTTCATGCTGCTGTTCTGGGAAAGTAAATTATACTGTGATAAAAAATAAGTAATTGCTTCTTGAGTTTAATTGATTTTTTTCATAGAAATTACAATGCAAATTTGATTAAAGAAGGATAGTGCATTACCAACCATTGATTCGCAAGACACATAATGGTATGAAAGAGTGCCACCCTGCACAGAAATTATCCCATCATTTTGCCTGAATGTGTTGAGTGGGAGATATTTAGAATTCTTTATGACTTACAAACACTGCAGAATGTTTCTTTTTCTATCTAAAGCAGAATGATAGGGACATCTATTTTACAACCATAACATGTCCTGACTATTAAATTGTAGAAGCCTTTGAGGGAAAAAATAACTAATGGTAGATTTTAAATAAGAAAGAGCATTGTGGATTTGATGCTGACAAATGATGTACTTTGTAACAAGGTCAATCCTGAAGTTTGCTATTTAGGCCCTGTATGAGTCAGCTGTAGCAAAAAAAAATTGAAAAATGGCTATTAAAAAATGTTTGGATTCTAATTCTTGCTCTTCTCTAGGATTTCCCAGCCTTAACATTGACATTTAGAGCTGATGAATGTTTTGTTGTGCTTTCCTGTACTTTGTAGAATGTAAAACAGCACCCCTGTCTCAGTCAGCTATATACTAGAAGCCTTACCACCTCCACCCCCAGCCCCAGTTTTGGCCACTAAAAATGTGTAGCGATATTGTCAGAATCTCTAGGGTCTCATAATCATTCCTAGTTGAGAACCATTGTTTCATTTAATTAAAATGTAAACTGAAAAATTTTGATGATTAAAAAATCCCAAAATCTAGTGCATCTAAATCATCTTGAATAATTCTACTTTTCAGGAGTTTAGGGTACATATATTATGTGTGTGTACATACATATGTGTATGCATATATATGTATGTATATGTGTGCATATATATTTTTTCAGACAATTTTATGAATTCTATTTTTCTAGTGAACCAGGAATTTAGGGTATTTTCCTCTCCTTTAACGGTTACCCTCATCCAGTAGGTCTAAGATATTTTTCTTTTTCCTCTATTTATCCTCCCTAAACCTGATATAAAGGTGTTCCTTTGGTTGCCTCTTCCTTTCTTCCTAGCCCCTTTGTATTGGAAGACTTTTCTGTTAACTTCCATGCTAATAAAATCAGGGGTTAAAGAAAGGGACATTATAAAGGTTTTCAGAATTCTTTGTGCCTTTTACAGTAATGTTTCTTGATGAATGAAATTCCTGTTGACTTGGGATCTTCTGCTTTCATACTGAAGGACATGCTGAGCTTCTGAGCTTCTTCCCGTACTTTTATTGAAGGTTAAATGAAATCTACTACATCAAAGATGGCCCTGCTGCTCCCTACTGGATATGAAGTTACCAAAGCAGAGGCATAGTGATCTTAATTCAATGAACATGAATCCATCATCAATAACCATGCAACCGAGAGTCTCTAAATTTTCTGTCTTGTCCAAACATGATTTCTTTCTCTGGACATTTTCATAGCATTGACAATTATATATTTCTATTCATACCATCAACTACTATGGGCTTTCATTAAGGATAACTCTTAAGGAATGTATGTATGCTTTTTTGTCTTGACAATTCCTTTGATATTCGTAGATAAAAATCATATTAATCTCCTAAAGTATATCTTTATACTATTTATACTTGTTGGAGAGGAACATCTCTTATTCATTGATGTCAATTAAGTTGCCCTCCTACTTCAAGAGTGATCAGCACAGCATTTGATAGTCAGTAGAGAGTCCGTGTGAGATGTACCCTAGAAAGAGGGACATTAGAATCATTGTTAGCAGGACTCAAATCCCAGTTCTCCTGTGTAGAGTTTGTTACTTTGGATAGACCATCTAACTTCCTTATATTTTAATTTCTTCCTATTTAAAATGAGTATAATATTACATGGAATATCATCTTTATACAGTATTTTTCTATTTAATTTGATCTTAGCAAGCCATTGACTCTTTTGTCATAAGACTTTGCTGTCAATGTAAAGTTTACACCTAATCCCCATTAATTATATTTCCATACATTTATTTCTTAGAAAGACAACCGTTTTTTACATACTCAAACATCACCAATGTCATCCCTTCCTATATTATGTTAGAGAAGTTACAAATGCCTCTATTATATTAACAAAGAAATAAAAGATAACCACTATAGCGATATATAATATTAGGTAATATCTTTAATACTCATTTAGTCTTTCCTCCAGTCCTTAGTTTGCATTATAGTAGATGTGGAGTTATATATGGTGGTGATAAAGATAGATAGGATCCCTACATCATGGACTTAGAGTTTCTGGAAAAAGTATATATTTAAACAAAGATTAATATTATAGTCTTTATATCTTTTCTTCTGTCATTCAACTAATGATAATATTCAAGATTTATATTCAACTTCTTTTCTTTGTAATTACTTTCCAACCTTCTTAACTCCCCTTTCTCATATATTATTCTAATTTTACATAAATCTCTAGAGAAATTATAACTTGCCCAAAGTCACTCAACTAATTAGTTTTAGAGACCCTGACTAACATTCTTCCAAAATACTACATTTCAAATGGGATTGGAATTTATATATTCTTTAAGAAATTATTCTGTTTCTATCGTCTGTATTTCTTTCTTCACTCCCACTTAATTACGTGTAATGCCCACCCACATCTCAGTTGTGACAACACTGTTTCCAGAATGTGTTTTAAACCCATATGGAACAAAAAAACCCAGATATTTTTGCTTCTAGAGGTTTCTTTGTGGTTCTAAATATCAAATAAGACCCTGAACTTTCTGTTTCAATTAATATAAGCAGATAGAGACTTGTGAAGATTGCAATTTAGTTTAAAGGCAGTAATTCTATTTTTTAACCTTTATGCAAACAGTATTTATTAACAAAGGTCTTAATTTTAAAATAACTTGTAAATTGCCAGTCTGAGGAGTATAATTGGAACTGTGCAAATTGAATACACAGCAGAGAATCTTTTTAAAGAATTCTGAATAGATAAGAATTCAATTCATTACTGAGCTGTTCTTCTGCAAAGAGTCTTCGGTGGCCTCCACTGTGCATTTGGCAAACTTAGGACTGCACACCAAGGACCAAACGGAAAGGAAAAGCCCCAAAGCAAAAGGAGAATCTGGGCAAGAAGATGAATCCATATGCGTCCTTCGGAAGCCAGATGAGCAGATGGTGTTGTTGACATTCTGTTATGAGAGTTGAGAAACCTAACCATTTTTCTCCTTGGGATGAAAGACCACATCTCTCCTTCATGAAGAGTTATATATTCACTTCTTGGCAAATCTAGGATTTTTCATAGGGAGCAATTTGGAATCTGCTCCTGTATTCTGACTATTTCAGCCCCACAAAGGAATTTCTCCCTTTCTCAATTCACTGTTCGGTAAAACATTTACATTCTCATTTAACTATGAACTGCAGAGTTTAGTTCTCCAAAGCTTTTCTTCTTTGTTACATGCCTCATTTTGAGAGTTTTATTTTTTCAAACCCTGTGGTTCAACATTTACTGCTGAAAGAAATAGCAACATAAATGTAGTTTGTATTTTTTTCTCTTTTATCTGTTAATGTTTTATGTGTTCTGGAAAAATGACCCAAAATCCTTAAAGATCCAGTACCAGTCCAAAATCAAGGTTTTTGTTTGTTTGTTTTTGCTTTTTTTTTTTTGTAGATTACAAAAATAGTGACTCCTTGAAATTATATTTCTCTAGTGTTTTAGGTTTTATTTATTTAGAGGAGCCTGGGAATTGGGATGTTTGGGGATCCAAAGTCTAGAAAGGAGATGTCTAAGAGAACGGAATGATCAAGGATATAAGGTAATCATCCACTGAGTTATTAAACTAGCTGTCACTTCCAATTGTTAGGTTAAGACAGGATGTCTAAGAGAGGAGAAACGGAGTGGATAAAGGGAAGGAGTTGGATGAACTGAATGGAAAGTGTTTCATATTTAGGGTGTCATGGGTCAAACAGAGAACAGATAAATGGCTTTCTTTCTGGGAATGATGAGAGGAGAATAAAGTTAAAAGGAAATATCCAACTCTCTAGTGGAGCTTTCTATACTAAAACTGCAAGCCAAATCACAGGGCCAAGTTTGCAGAAATATGAAAGGTTAGCATGTCATCACCAGTAGCATGGACACAAAGCAATGGAATGAAAAAGAACTAATGATGCCTTAACATGCAAAGCTACCCATTCTCTTAAATTTAAAAATCAGGGATTCCCAGCCTTGCAAACTAGGAGGTAAGACTATTGGTTCTAAAATTATGCTTCTTTGCCTCATCATATGTGGTAAGGACCAATTCTGGTTGATTTAATCATTTTGTTGTTGGGTATCTGTGGTGTGAATGCCAACTTTCTTCTATACTTTCACTGCAGAGCCATCCTTTGGGAAAATAATTACTTCTTTTTACCCAAATTGAGTAATTTTGGCATTAATTCTGTACCATCTCCTGTCCATAGTTTTATCTTCTTTCTATATTCTTTCAAAATCAATGTTTGTGCTGTTAGTATGCAAAGCTCCCACTCATTAATATTGCCGCCCACTGTCTCTGAAAGATACTGCTGTTATTTTCATTTTTAGTTCAACTTTGAGATTATTTATTTTCGAAGGTTCTTTCCTACTGTAGCATGAAGCAATATTTTAATTTCATTGTCAAAAGATGAAAGACGTAGGAGTTAGTTACAGTTGTGATTGCCCTGTAGCTGAGATTGAATGAAGCTGGAATCTATTTAAACTTGTATTGTGCTTGAAAGATGAGACGGTGAATCTTTGTTAAACCCTATCATTTCATGGTTGTATTTAATAATAAAGAAGACTTTCTGAATGTCACAGGCTTGTTGTATTTGCCCTCTTTCTTATTGCCTATATGTGGAGTTGGCAGCCATAAATCAGGTTTTGGGTCCAAGTAGTAGGTTTATAAAGATATAACTCTGTGTTTATATAGAACATAAAGTGTAAAAGATGTAAAATTACAATGTGAACCTTCAGTCATTCTGGAATGCAGGCCTTAGATAAACTATCCCCTTGCCTGCAATATTCTCCCTTTTCTCTACCCCATTTCTTGCTCTTGTTTTCTTCCAGTTCCACTCCTCACAGCTCTCCATCTCCCTGTCATCCATCCAGAGGATTTATCTGATTTAGCATCTTTATTGAGAAACTTTACATAATCATTCAAGAGTTGACTTATCTTTCTGGTAGTGATTATATGCTAATTACTGAGTTTACTTGTCTATTTTACCCTTCTAAATTGTAATAGTTTTATGCATAGGAACTATGTTTTATTCAATTTTGTTTCCTAAGGTTTAATTATACATGCATATTAAGACACTCATGGGTAACAACCGTATTTACCATCACTGTTTTGTTAGAAATTTAATCTTAGTTTTAATCTCAGAAGTAACTTTATTTCTGATTTAAGGAGTCCTCTCTCTCTCTCCGTCTGTCTCTCTCTGTCTATCTCTCTGTTTCTCTCTCTGTCTCTGTCTCTGTCTCTCTGTCTCTTTCTCTGTCTCTGTCTCTCTGTCTCTCTCTGTCTCTCTCTCTGTCTCTCTCTCTGTCTCTCTGTCTCTCTCTCTCTCTTTCTCTCTCACAAACACACACACAGATACTCATACACTTTACCAATAGTAGATAACTTGGAAATAAAAGCCAATGATATAATAAATGTTACCCAAAACTGATGATCTTGTCTTTTTCAACAAGCATCAGATTTCTATAAACAGGTTTTATATAATATTGTCAGATGACATTGATGCACTCTAAAGAGAAAACTCTTGGCAAATTCTGTTTAAAAAGAGTAGGGAAGGCAATGATGTAGATAAGATAAAATACCAGAATGAAAGAGCAGTATTTCTTCATGTTTTGGAGCACAAAATGGGGATTTTTATCTTTACAGACTCACAGTAGAATCAGTATATATAGATGTTCAAGACTTTCATCTACGTTATGCCATTTAATCTTATGATGTCCCTGAAAAGTGGGGATCTCTCCATTTTTAGATGACAGGACTGCGGATTGTGGACTCTGAAAGGTTCAGAGTCACTCACTGATGCCAAATGCAGTCCTCACCCCTCATCTCCATAAATGCTTTTACTCAGGAAATATAACGAAATCTTGTCGGATCAGGGTGGACATTATTTTATTTCAAATAACTTGGTAAATTAGAAGTTTTTTTGTTTGTTTGGTCTATTTTCTTCCAGAAATTATGTGTCAGAGATACATAGGAGAAATATTTGAAGATGATGGGAGTAACTGTAATATCAGTAGAATCTCTGGTCAAAAGGATTAGAGCGCACAGTGTTCCCCTCCATGAAGCTCTCCAGCCTTGAAGAGGCAACATTTGACATCTCTTTTCAACCTTATTAACATAACTCTTGTTTTTTCTTATTTTCTACAGATGTTTTCCCAACAGTGGAAGTAATAATGTTAAAACAGCAGTGCTACCTACAGCTCTAAGTGTGTTCATCTTTGCACTTCGTGCTTGCTGTGCTGGTGGTAGCGGGCTGTGCTGTCGCCTCTAATTAAAAGCACACCAACAAAATCAAATGAAGACATTTCTATCTCTTATATGATTTTAGCCTGGTGTTCTGTTTCACTGTTCTGCCTTTAAACAGATTGACTTACCTAATTTGAGGGAAGGTTGGTTTACCATTTGCAATTCTTACGCAGACATTAATCAGTATAATTAAAATATGTTAGCATCTGGATGTTAACAGCACAGGTGGAATGCATTAATGTGGAAGACAAAGGAGGGGAACTGTCACACTGTCTCTGTCTCCTTTTTCTCTGTCTCCTCTCTCTCTCTCTGTCTCCCTTCTCTGTCTTGCACACACACCATGCACACTCCACTTAAATACAAATTGAAACAATTGCTATTTTATGCAGGCAGAAGAATAATCTACTTGCCATATCCTCCATAAGGACTGTCTAAATCCTATAATCTTGCTTGTCTTCAGCTTGATAGGACTATAATGGCACAAAGGTATGGGAAGATCATTATTCTTCATTTGTTCCACTTAGAAAATTCTGTGCAAAAACCTAGTGCCATGTTGGCAGGTGCTGAAAAAATGTGCACTCAACGCTTCCGTTTGTTTCTTTTCTCACAGTCAATAGTATTGAGAGTGTAGATGAAGCCTTTTTTATCCTGGCTTTTAAATGAAGTCAATTTGTTATAGAGGTGAATAAAAACAGATTTTGTGGTGTCATATTTGAAGAAACCCTCTTCATTTAGAGACAGTATCTTGCCACATTTTCTATATGGCATAGATGGCTTTCATTATGTGCATATATAGTTTCCTATATTTTAAATTGGCTTACTGAAAGAAATTTTTTTATTTTTTTTACAAGATTTTCTTGGATTGCTAACATCACATCTTAAGATTTCTTGAATCTGTCTGTAGTCATTACTTCCATCTTGTCTTCCTGACATCTCTTCCTCCCACTCTTGTTTGGCACTTTCAGAGCACAAGTGAAAAAAGCTTGTTAGAGTCAAGTCTATACCGGAGAAGGGCGGGGGTGTGGCCGTTACACCACACTGGGAAGCAAGGCATATAAGTAACAGACTTGACTGTGACACAAGGTTTAGGAACAGAAATAGACTTGATAATATAATAGTAGTTCGACAGTGGTTTGGCTGACCCAATCACAACTCTAGAACAGTCTTCTCAGAATCAAATATCCAGCACTGTTCTCTAGAACTCTTTCATACAAGGAACTCATATGTCCACTGTTTCCTCGTATGAAGCTACCCAGTGAAAGCTCCCTCTGCTCACCCCTTTACCTCAGAGTCTTCAGCTTATTTGGGACTTAATATAGCTCTTTGTGTGTGTGTGTGTGTGTGTGTGTGTGTGTGTGTGTGTGTATGTATGTGTGTGTGTGTGTGTGTGTGTTTGTGTGTATGTGTTCTTCCCTCTGCACTATTTCTAATTTTCAAATCATTCAGTAAAATCCTCTATATTAATCAGTTCGGGCTGCCATAAACAAAACCGCAGCCTGATTACCTTAAACAGTAGGATTTATTTTCTTACAGTGTGGAGGCTATAAAGTATTAGATCAAGGTATCATCATGCTTAGTTTCTGTCGAGACCTGTCGTCTTGGCTTACAAGACAACTGCCTTCTGACTGTGTTCTCCATGGCTTTTCTTCTGCTATGTTCTCAAAAGAGGAAGAAAAGGAGTGATGGAGAAAGAGAAAGAGCACTCTGATATTTCTTCCTCTTGCAAGAACACTGGTTCTGTTCAGTTAGTACCTTATGCATTTTTTTTAACTTAAATTACCTCCTTAAGTCTCTCTTTCCAAATACAGCACCATTGGAGGTTAGAGTTTCAGTGTACAAATTGGTGGTGGGAGGAGGATTAACGAAAATCCAAACACCTTTGGATGGGCCTCCCTTTCATATATTCAGGTGAAAGTATATCTATCTACCTATATCTATATCTATATATAAGTATATATCTCTCTGTATATATAGTTTCCCCTTCGTAAACCCGCCTCTCCTCAGTATTCCCACCCCTTGCCTAGGACCTCATATCTTTTGGACCTTATTTCATTAGCCCCTGAATTTGTATCCTTCCTATGATCTTAACCCATTCTGTCCTTCACAAGCCCACCTAAAAGGCAAATGTTATTTCATCACATTTAGACATAAAGCATTTTGATGATTCCTCATTACCTAGATGTTAAAGTTCAAGCATATGTGTTCTCCATGATCTTTTCATCATAACCTATCTCATCTTATCTCCTGCCACTGTTCGACTCAACTTTTTGTGCTAGTGATTATGAATTGCCGAACACTCTTCATGCTTTTCCATACCTCTGTTTTTTCTGCCTAGGACAGTCTCCATATTCTTTTTCTATAGGATAAAGTCTCTGAATCCATTATTTTCTCTTCTCCTTCATAAAGACTTGTCCTTGAAAAGCAAGTGACCTTCCCCTCTATTCCTATGGTTATCTATGTACATTTATATCCTAGTACTTATGATGTTATAGTAACGTATTTGTTTTTCCAGGTGACTCTATGAATGAAATATAAGAAAGAGTTAAATTCCTCAACAGCAGGGGCTATTTATGATTCATTTATATCCCTAGTTCCTAGCACAATGCCTAATAAATGATAGATGCCCAGCTATAAATTTGCTGAAGATACCTTCAATTAACCAGTTCATTTCTCATTTTCCCTCCCTCCCAACACACACACATACATTTGACTGACACAAGCTCTACAGTATTACCTAGTTGTCTTTTTTTTTTTTTTTTTTTTTCTTTTCAGAATTTTGCCAGTTTTGAGATTTCAGCGGGAGGGAGATATACTTGACCTGATTATATGAAGCTTTGAATATTTGTTAGCTGTATTCTAAGAATAGTGGAAGGTATTTAAATATGGAGCAGGGCAAAGTATAGTTGCAGGGCTACCAGTAAGGAACAGACCAAATTTACTACCAGCTTTCTTGGCAGGGTTAGTAGGAAAAAATAGAAGCCCATATATTGACCACAAATAGTAGCTACTTTAGTCACTTTAGTGCTGTATTCTCTGTCAAAGGATAAGAAAAGTGAAGGTGTAGGAATGTGTCCTGGGAGACTTGTAGTACAGCATGACTTACCCCTTCTTTTGGAAGAGAAACACTATGGTTAGGTGCAAAGAACTATAAACTACTATGTATATCACCAAGTGATTTATGTCTCTAGAATTTAAGAGAGAAATATCTTCTAAATAACAATTCACTGTGAATAGTGGTTACAATGTGGAAAAGATGGTGGAGAATGCTATTCAAGTGGAACTTTGCCATTGCTTTTCCCCATAGATTTGTTCTTGCACCTGTGATTTATCTGGAGGCTTCATAGAGTAAGAGAGTACAGGATAAAAACAACAACCTGATCTATGATTTTGTTTAATCCTCCAAGGATATGTGCTTAGCCAGGAGTATAACTGAATTGCCTAAAGAGTCAGACTGAGAGCCTAAGAAAACCCAATTAAGTGTCGAAATTAACGGAAGGATCACCATGCAACCAAGAGCATCAGCTACACCCCCAATTTAACAGAAACCCTATACTGCCAGAGAATCAGGAGATGAGATCATTCTTGATCCAACTATCTGTTGGGTTGACTTAGAATTATTTCAGTAATTGGTGATAAAAATTGGGAAAATGATCTCTGCTGGAATTCAGGGTCATTGACGCTAATGTAAAGTAGTAGAAATATGCTTTTTAATACTAGTACTCAAACCCCAGCTACATTGTTTATTACCTGCATGATCTTGAAAAAAATCATGTAATTTCTCCAAAATTTCACTTTGTCTGGTGGCAGTAGCAGCAGCAGCAGAAGCAGTATATTCGTCATCTTCATCATCATTGAACAGGATGGTGGTGAAAAGGAAACAAACTGTTCTTCCATATCCTAAAAGTACAAATCTCAGAAATGTAATAGAATTTTCAAAAACTCATAAGTTTATTTGTATAAAGTTCTCTGCCACCCCCATAATTGTTCAGTGGCTTTGCTTTTTTCAATAACTACTATTTATAGTTGGTTTCCTCACTTTTTGACCTTCTTATTTTCAACTATGATGTATATCCTTACAGCTTCAGAAACTCTGGAAAATGGCAAGAGTCACTAATTAATGGTTAAGAGAAACAACTATAACTCAGGGAGAAAAAATTATTTAATACTGGGGCAGAAATTCATGCAGTGCTCTGTCCTCCACAAATAACTTAGTACTTAGTGCATTGAAGATTGTTATGTATAAGTGAATAGACTATTATAGCACTTTATACATTGTACAATGTTTAATTTTTGTGTGTGATTCTGTTTGCCCAGTATATAAAACTGTAGAAGTAAAGAAAGTTAACATAGATGATATAATACACTTTTTCTTTAAAGGAAAAGTTCAGGCACAAATGAAGGTGAGTAGGCAAATAGGAAGGAAGGGAGAGGAGGAAGAGCTTTATTTATTTATTTATTTATTTATTTTTCATTTGCTTGTTGACATTTGTTGTTCACCCTGACCCTGACCCAGGTCTTGAACCCTGGACCTTGGGATATATGTGGGACTGCTCCGAGGTCTGCTAAACTGTTAGACCACCAGGGCACAATCTATAATACACTTTTTGAATTCACTTTCCAACTTTTTTTCCTTCTAATTTAGAAAATATTCCTTAATTTTAATGAAACCATAAACTATTTCTTATTGGAGCTAGATTTTGGTAAAGCTTCTTTCATTTAACACCTACCCACTCAGTCAAGAGAGAAGACATTTTGTTGTTAATTGTGCATGGAGAAAAAATGCAGAATATATCTACTATTGATCTAATTACAGGTAGTAAAACTAAAAATATAACACCAACATTTAACTGATTCTTCTGCATCAGGCACTGTCAGAAGCACAATACGTCTCTTATTTCAGTCAGACCTTCTGCCGCTCTATGAAAATGGGGTTAATATTAATCAGTATTCCCATGCTACAGCGGAAGGTACTGAAGTCTGCTTAACTATCTTAACCAGTGCACTGAGTGAGACATGAAATGATGCATTTTGGTCCTGAGCACACCCTTTCAAGTAGTGTGTTATTTAGGTATAAAGATTTTTGACATTAATTTATTACCTAGTCATGATGAGAGAATTTGACAAAGAGTTCTTCGATAATTGTTTTATAAAGTGAGAACTCACTATTTAACCTTTTGAGAAATTTCAGTTTTCAGAAATTTGTTTATTCAGAAACCATTCTTTATTTGCTTTATGCTGGTGTGTTATGAGAGTATATATTTAGGGCTAAGTTAGAAACCAAGTTTGAGTGCTGAATGCCCTTTATTTACTCTTCTTCCTTTCATTGTAAAATATGTTATATTCTCTCTGCACATTCAGGGCTAAGTGTTTGGAGACAATTTTCCATGAGTCGTTTGTACTTCTCATTTGCATAGCAAGATGCTGACTTCTTTCCCAGACTCTCATTTCAAGGATGTTTTATTAGGAATGTCCTTGAAACATAGATCCTATCTTTGGGTTTCTCCTCTCCACATTCATACATACTATTCAGTATATTAAAGACAATATTTTGCTTCAAAGCAAAGGGTAGGAATGTTTTTTGCCTATTATAAAATAGTTGGGTTCTCTAAGGTCAGACTTCTCCTTTTAACAAAACTTGTTGTGAATGCTAGTGCTATTTAAATTTCTTTGCAGGACCCTGTGGAAAATGAGTTTCACACAATCAGTACAAGCATATAGGCAATATTTTTTGTCACTATCTGTCCTCCTTTGTTTTTATTCCTAGAACTTTACCTAAATTATTTTAGATGAAAAACTAATTGTGATGATGATGATTATATATATATATATATATATATATATATATATATATATATTGAGGAAAGGTACAGGAAGGAGAGGAGGAAATCACATTTACATATTTAGTTGTTCATCTTGATTGTTGCCCCAGCCCCAGGACGTGAACCCAGGTCTTTGGAATGTATTTGGCTTATGCCAGCTAGAGGCAGTGGACTTATTCACTAGGCCTCCAGGATGTATACACACAGTTATGTTTGCTGCAAGTAATGAGCTGTTCATCTCTGACCTAGGAATCTGTAATTTCCTACCAGTATTCATGATTCTTATAACTTTCTAGTTTTCAAATAGTCAACCTTAAAATCTCAAGGTCTTTCTAGTTCTTGTTAATAAATATGTGAAAACCCCAAATCTAAGACTGTCTCCTAGGTGATGAGAACTAGAGATTACAAAGAGTGAAGAGGAAGAAATTCAGAGAATAATTACAGATGAATAAACATCCAAAGTGGGCTTGTTAAATTTTAATGGATGATAAGTCATATCAAACACCAAAAAATAATAAAATTTAAAATGTTCAACTAAATTAGTATTTAAAGAAAAACAATAGTTTGATTTTATATCTTGAATAGGAAACAATAACAATGCAAATATCCAATATTAAAATAACATAACTAGAATAAGGTTTGCCCTTGGATGATGGAATAAAAATTAAGATTACGTTCTTTCTTTTGGAAGAATGTTCTTTCTTTTCATAGAGCCCAGTAATTGTAAATATAGATTAGTTAAGTAAATAATCAGAGGTTTTCATAGTGATTTACATAAAAAATATGATCATGGCATTCTTATTTACTCAAGAAAATAAGGGTAATCTAGATATACAATGGTAAAAAAAAAATTAGAAAAATAAATTGATGGACATCCTATACCATAGTATGCCAGGGATACATTACAAATACATTGTAAAGGGATAATTAATGTCATGTAAATTTATTGTGATATACTGAGAAGTGAATAAAGCACATTATGTAGCAATATGAGTGCTGCCTTATATATTGTATGTTTCTTTGTAAGTGTACATATATTCTTTTATTTCATAATTTTATTTTATGATATAGTTGACATACGTTATATAAGTGTAAATTGTACAATGTGTCCATTTGATACATTTTTATATTGCAGTATGATTGCCACTGTAGCATTAGCCAGCATCTCTGTTACATCACATAACTGTCATTTATGCATGTGGTACAAACAATTAAGGGATACTCTCCTTACAGCTTTGAAGTTTATAATACAGAATTGTCAACTGTAATCACTTTGCTGTTCCTTAGATCTTCAGACATAGTCTTGAGGAACATGCATCAACATTTTAGCAGCTCTGGTGGGTGATAATATATTTGATTTTCATTTTGTACATTTGCATTTTTAATTTATTAAAACATATTGCATGCCTAATAAAATGTTACATATTTGATCAATAGTGGCTCTACTGTTTGACAGTTTAAAAGGAATTGCTTTTAAATATAGGTTATTCATATCACCTTCTATAATTAATGAAAATCAACACTTTGTACAAATACACATAAGGAGACTCTTAAAAGGATATTCTTGAAACAATTTTGACTTTTCAGTGTTGAACATGTTCACTTCAAGTCTCTGTCATTATTGATCACTCCTTTACCAAAATGCCAGGAATTATTCAACATTATTTCAAATGCATCTCATTCATCCCTTTCATAAAAGTCCTTTTCTGATACCTCGCTACATTTCTTTTGTTAATTCCAGTCGCCTTTTGTGTTTACTGCTTGTCTCACCATGGTTCTCTGTGGAAACAGGATTAATTGTGTGTTATTAATATGGGCCTTATTGTCATTATTAAGCAAAGTGCTCTGTGAAGTTCGGCAGTGCTCAAAGCGTATGAGGCAACATCTAGCACAGTGCAGACTAACAGTGATTACTAAATTACAAGTGAGTTCTACTCTCAAAAATCAGAAGGAAATATCTTTCCCGCCTGATCTTTTCTGTTTTAAAAACATTAAGTCGGATGAATTTCATCTTCTTTTCATTTTGTCCTTTGAATAAAGAGAGGCAGACACTTGTAATGACTCATTGTTTTTACACCCCCCAGTCCCTGAGGAATCAGACATGATTGTCAGTGGCAGCTGCTTCTGATGCTGCTAAATGTGTCTGAGAAGTTTGGTGACTGATTGTATCTTAGAAACCTAAGTGTGAATTTTTTTTTTTTTAAAAAAGAATGTCTAAAAAACTCCTCCCCAGTTGTATTAATAACACAATACATGACCTATCGTGCTCAGAGACCTGCTGCAGAGTTGTCAAGAAAAATGAAAGTGATAGCTACTATTTGTATTAAATTGCCGACATGTTTAAAGCACTTTCACATTCAGGATTTTAATCCTTAGAGTAACCTAAGAGGTCAGTAAAGCCAGCATTATTATCTTCTTTTAATAACCAGAGAAACTAGACTCAGAATGTGTTTTACTGTCTCAGACCTAATTTTCAGTTTTGTATTCTTTTTTTATTTCATCATGCTACTTCTTCGACCCTTCTGGATTTATGTGAATTAGAACTTAGCCTTTTAAGGTATTTAGAAGCTATGCAATATTTTCTTTTATATTTTCCTTTATAGGAATATCAGGTATAAAACATTTGTTTCCTTTAAAATGTTCTCCTGAGGTTCTGTAAGGCCAGACTGTCAGATGCAAAATGAAATGCCTTTGTTCTACATTACTTGATTACCAGAATGGTTGAAAAGACTTTGCAATAGCTAAGTAGTCACAGCTAGCCAACATGGGCTGGACCCCAACACAGTCTGCTTGCAAAATATTATCAGGAGCTTGTAACTCCAACCTGAAAGTCATTCTACAAATCAAGTCTCTGTCTTGCAAAACATTCCCTTGCTAGCCTGATAATGTTCATAGCAAACTAACCACATATTGTTTGCTTTGAAAACATGGAAAATTTTATACCATAAATATTTCTGTTTGACTTTCCTTAACCTACTTAAACTTCATATCCCATTTGCTAAAATAAATTAAAGGTAATATTACAAAAAGGCAATTTACCTCTTGGATGCTTTTCATGGCAGTTAATTTAAGCAATATATAAAATCCAATAACTATATCTATTCTCTGTACTGTAAAAGCAAATATTTACCATCAGAGAATATGCTTCATTTGACTTTGCTGCCTTTGTCTGCATGTATGCACATGACCTGTCTTTGCAAACCAGTTCTGATGGGTGAAAATTGACTGCAAAGGATTGTCTCAGGCAGATAAAAGACAAAATAAATGGTCATTTAAACCTTTGATTGCAGTTGTTGTAATGTGCTTTCATATCTAGTATTAGATTGTTTCCATTTCCTTGAATGGAACTAGAATCAGTGGGCAGTAGCCCTTGGGGCTGTAAAACATTGGATTCTGATACAATGTGACTGAAGTTTAGTCTCAAAGAAATTTCTCCTGGAGTTATAACTGCAAGTATCCTAGGAACTATGGGTATGGTTCCGGAAAAAATGAAATACAGGCTTTACCAGATTTTTTATATTATTTTCAATGAAGTGCTGTCTATTGATAGGAGTACTCACTACTATGTGTGTGTGTGTGCATGTGCGCACGTGTTGGATTGGTGAAATGTGTCTCTCTCCAATTATTGATGTTTAGGGTGGTTAGTCAAATGGAGAAGTTACTACTAGTAGCTCAAATGATTAATGCAGCTTTTTAAAAATTTGGAATACTCAAATAGTGAATCAGAGATTTACATAAATGATCCTTTATTAAAGGTGAATTTTTCTTCATAGATTTTCATCATTCTTAACAAATCCTGAACCCATGCCAGTTTTTACATAAATGATAACATTTAATTCCACTTAAAAGCAGAAGAAAAATATGTGTGAAATCTGTTAACCAAATAATTTCATAAAGTAAATAATTTAAAAATATGTTTGTAACCTTGATAGTTTGCATTCAAATTGCATTTCAAAATTTTGCTTAGAAGTTTTTCTTGGGATTGTTCAAACTTGAGCCTAATGATCCAACAGAAGCTAAAATTTGAAGGAACATATGTTGTTCTCAATACTGTCAAAATGACAGTCAATTTGCTCATAGTTTTATTCTAAATGGACCATTATGTATTGGATCCATGGTGATATTTTGGAATATTTATTTTATCATGGATTTTAAGCATCTAGAGGTCAGAGACTGTGAAGTTTTCCTATTAGAGTGCTGGCAACCACACCACACCCAATTAAGCAACACATAAATGCATGTTTAGAGATAATGATTCCCACTCCACAGAAAAGATTCACCCTGAATGAACTTGGGGATGTTTATGTGGAAGAATTGACTTTTAAACAACAGATTATAAAGACACTGAAATGTTTATGCTCAAGGTACATACGTATAAATAGTGTGGTAAAGATTTTTTGGTGAATGAAGCACATTTTGATCAGCCTTTCAGATGATTATATAATTACTTGTAAAGTCTTCTCACTGTTACTGGTAGCGACTATCTTTTGGTAGTCCCCCAGAACCCCAAGATTGTCCACTAAAATATCAGCCCTTGTATCTTTAAAGGCAAAGCTCAATAAGTAATTCATTTTTATACTTTTATTATCTATAACATCATAATTAAGGGAATTTCGGAATTCTCAAAGCACATGTTAATGAAATGACAACCCTAACATTTGACTACTAGCAATAAAATAGTTTTTTTCAGATCATAATAGAACATGGAAATGCAGTGGAATCTCTGCAGATTCTAAATTCATCAGACAGTTGACAAACACAAATGCAAAGAAAAGATGAAATTATCTCAGGGAAAGAAAATGTTAGAATAGCACAGAAGCAAAGGAAATACAGCGTTGTTCAGATTTTGACAGTCCTCTGGGGCTTCACCTGATAATGGAAGAACAATTCTGTACCATTATTTGAGAATCGTATTCCTCTGGGGACGCTGTCTGTTAACTGATAGACTATATTATTAGATGGACTGGATGGAGACTGAAATGCAGAAAAAAAAAACATTCATACCATACAGGAAATCATGTTGTCTTGGAGCTATGATGATGAAAATTATATTGCCTGTTTACATTCTATTTAACTTGTGTTCGAGGCAAGGGATGAAGTAGGGGAGTGGGGAGGCACTATTCCTACATATAGAAATGTATGCACTCAACAGTGAAGATAAGGCAAGATAAAATCATAATTTCAATATAAAGAAGTAGATGTATAAGATTGTGTTTGTTGTTGTATGATTCTTTTTGTTTTAGTTTACATCACAGAAAATTAGTTTAGAAATTCCATTGGGGAGTAAGGATGAAGACAAAATATCTGTGCTGTATAATAATTTTCATCGTAACAAGTATTTCAAAAGTGGTGGGAAGCTATTTATGGATAAGATCTAAGTGATATATAGAAATTATCCAGAGACTTTCCCCGAAGGAATTAAGACTAGAGTTTAGGGGCTCCAATTCAGTTTAATGGTCTGCTTTTTCAAGCCAGGATTCTTATAAAAGCTGGAATTCTGCTGCAGCATACATATTAAATGCTTAACTTCAATCAATTGCTTATATATATACTAGTTTGCAGTAAAGTACAATTCCCTTAATGATATTTCATTTTGTATACCATATGCCTATATGCATATGGTAGAAATGCATAAATATTTTATAAAATACTTTCAAGGTGAATTCACAATCAGCTAAAATACAGCTCAGAAACAAATATCTGTAGTTTTAGTGTGTTATGCACAACAACTATAGTTTAGTGCTACTAATTCAGAGTATTCTGTAAAGTTAAAAAAAACTAAAATAAGTATATTATTCAAATGTATTAAATGCTCTCATATCAGTCCATCTAAAAATGTGACTAGTTGTTTATGTTTATGCTTCAACTATTTATTTGAATTGCTTCATTGCAGGTATTTGGATCTTTAGGCTTAATCTCTTATTTTTTGCTTTTAGAAGGAGTGTTTTTAGGGATAGTAATAAAATATTACTATGCAAGTGAGTCTCTGTAAGATAGCAACATTCTTAAAAGAAATAAGCATGATGTAAATTTTAAAATTCTCTACAAGTATTGAAAATACCAAGCTCGTAGCCTTGTATTTAATTTTGTTGTAATTGTATTTTAAGTGAATATATTAAACAAGTAGTCAGAGGAAAAAAGACATAGACTAATAGAAAGTCAATTCTAATTTAGTGGCCAGGTTGCATGAGGGTTGCCTTACTAGGTAGCCTAGATAATGAGTATGGCCAGTGGCACTTGGCCTATTCTTCCGTAGTGTGCTCTGGCAGTCTGTGTTGCTAGTGGCTGAGTGAAAGGCATTTGTGTTGAGCAAGGAGTGTTTCCAGCTGTGTGACCCAGCTCAGGGCCATGGAAACTCAACCTTGTCTTTCCCTCTGCCAAAGTACCTCAGTTTAGAACAAATGGCCTGGAAATTTTCTCTCTCATTGCTTCTGCCACCCGCAACCTGTCCCACCTGGATTTTGAGGTCAGAAAACAGGCCACTCTATGTAGTGAGCTCATCCTCCAGAGCAAAAGGTGACGGGATTTGCACTTATAGCTTCTGAGAACACAGGATTAGCTTGGGAGCTCACTGAGTTTAGCTTCTACACTGCACCAATGTTTCAGATTCAGCTTTTATTGATTCTCTCTTATGAAACATTCTGGAAGAAAAGGTGGAATTCTGCTATGGGTGGTGCAGGTCATTTATTTCAGGCCTTCTGCCTGGCAGCTTTACTTTCTATCCATTTTCCTCCCCTGCAAAGGGAGAGGAACAGGGAGAGGTTTTACCTGTGAAAGATATAACATCATATCTTTTTTGTTTCTCATGGGAAAATAACAAATGTCAAAAGCCACAAATGAAGGAACAAAACAAAACATAAGCTCTAAAGAGAGTCTCTTTGGACTGAGGTTGAGAAAGTTTAAGAAATAGAATTAATAGCATGCCTTGGTGAAATAGTGGTTAGGTCACTTGCCTCCAAAAGAGTGCAGGCCACATACTCCTGGGTTCTATTCCTGGGTCTAGGGAAAACAACCAGTGTGAACAACTAAGTAAAAAATAAAATGTTTCTCCTGCTTGCTCTTCCTGCCTGCATCCTTTAAAAAAAAAAAAAAAAAGAAAGAGATAAAAGAAAAATAAATAGAATTAATAAGAATGAAAAAGGGTTTTTGCACAGAATACGAAGTGTGGATTGGAAGACAGTGCTGCTAAGTACTGAGTCAGTGGAAGCCGGGGCAAGGGAACAGGCAGTCCTCCAGTCCAAAAGGAAACAGACTGTGAGTGGTACCAATCTAATGTCCTTCATTAAAGGAATCCACTAGGAATTACCTGGGTAGGAATAAGGGTTACTTAGACTCCTTAAAAACCTGAGCCCAAAGTTCCTCATGGACTGTTCCCCTCTTGGAATATGACCCACCCTATCCTATCTCTTAAAGAGTGTTCTGCCTTTAATAAACCTTGCTAGCTTTTGCTTTCTGATTGTGCTGGCTTCTTTGCCCTCCAATTGGATGGGCCTGAAGAAAGCTTCTCGGGTCTCACAAGAAACTTGGAGCGTGACCGCAAGACCCTTGTGGTATTGATAACAATAATAGAGATGAAAGAATTGAAGTATTGAAGAGATCAAATTACTATAATGTAGAAACAAGACATATTCTCATGGGTAAGGAAAGTGAAGTAGTTATACCATGGCTTATTCTAGAATTTGATAGTACTTTTCATTAATGAAATTTTTTCCAAGGACAGAGTACCGTGAAAAAGAAGTGTTATCCTCCTCTTGTCAAGTGACTACACCACTCTATTTGACAGTCTGACATGACTCCCCTTTTGTCTGTACAACTTTAACATCTCCACGCTATTAACAGAATACCTACAGCCTATAAGCATTAATTCAGAAAAGCCAAATTGCATCCTTACACTGCTTTTTCCCATTTGAGCTAACTAGTTTTGTACATGATAATTTTTCTGTGTGGACATTAGACAATATTTGAAGGATGGTATTTGAGATAAAGGGAGTTTGACCAATGGCCATGGGTAGGTCAGGACAAATTAGACATTGTAATGGGAAAATTATTTATTTCTTGCCCTGACAAATTTGAAGAAGGCAAAAAGTTATGACAGAACCAGCATTTATACAAGTGACTTTGCTTTTTCCAACTTTTACAACTTGGTAGGAGATCCTGAACTCCTTTGTCAATTTTTTATTGTAACACAAAGCTTATTTTTATTTAATTATTCTCCTAATTGTGGAAATGTTTGACCTTTAACTTTGTTTTTATGTGTAATATTTTTAAATAGAAAAATCAGTAACATGAGCATCTTTTATTATATTAATCTTTATAGCACCTAGCATCATAGTGGACATATTACCTGATGATTTTTCAATGAATACTGCTTGTCCTAAAAAATGTGAAAAAGATTCTGAAAATTGTATATACAGTACACTCACTTTATATTCTGGGGAAACCTTTGCCAGAAATTCTTCCCTTTTAGAGTGAATTGGGCCCAGGCATTTGTGTATCAAGGATTTTGAGTTTGGATTGTCTGTAGATCTGCTTTGAAGAAAATGTGTGTGTCAGTGACCTCAGCACTCTTAGTCAGCAGGAAGTAATATTTCTTTGTCATCTATTGTAACTATTACTCACATCTGTGCTAGATAATTTGGGAGATGGTAAAAATTTTAATACTCAAAATATACTCCTCCATTCTCTAATGCTCCTACTTTGCTTAGTTGTTAATGGAATCTGACCTTTATTATCTACCTATTTGCCTGGTTGATATCATTTGTGCTCTCTGTTTACTCATATAAGCTTTGTCAGGGCGGGTATTCTCTTTGTTTGCTGCTTTATTTCCTATGGCTAAGACACTATAAATAGGTGCTCAAGAGCTATTTATCAAATGCATGACTGAATGAATGCCCCCAGGTTCACCCCAAAAGCAACCTGTTCAGCAAATAGCCATTTTCTGAGCATGCCTGGAAACTTAACCTCATATTACCCAAGGGTCTAACCAAAGCCCTTATTCTTATCAATAATCTATCTCCAATGTTATCTTTATATTTTCCTAATGTGTTATGTACTTAGGAATGTCCTAACTGATCCTTTATTCATTCAAATAAATAGCCCTAGTTCACATTCTTGCTTCTCTTGGCAACTTCTGACAGTTCAGCTGACACTGAACTTTTCTCTCAACTCATATTTTATTAAAAATATGTGTTATTTCTATCTTGGCAGTCAGACTGTAAGTCTGAGGATGGAGGTCATTTTATTCATTCATGTATTCATTCTTTCACTGTAAGTTCTTAAGCAATTGAGTGTTATTGAGGTTTTGTGTTTTGGGAACATAATTCTGATAATATATAGGGTGAGTGGCACAGCAGCTAGGGTGTGGAGGTGGAAACTCAAGATCATTAGAAATTTTCTTTTGGTGGCTTTGTTTTTCCATGTAATCTCCCATGGTTATCCTTCTATCTCTTTAGAGAAATATGTATCCTCTTTTCTTTTTCATGTCTATCTCTGTCAGCTCTGACAATACATTATCTGTTACTTTGATGATGCTTATGCTTGGTTCAGTTCAGCAGAGATTTCATGAGTGTAGGACTGAAATGATGTCAAAGATTCAAATGTAATTAAGAAACCTAGGTCTAGAGGGCCTGCTCTTTACTCTGGAGCCATATTTGAGAGAACTGTGGATGTGCACAGAATATCTGAAGGATGAAGAAATATTCCTTTCAAAGTTAAAATGGTTTATTTCCAATAGCACTTACAGCTAAATTTAAGCTAGGCACTTCACTTTCCACAAATCTCTTCTTTTCTAGAGTACTGAGCATTTACTTACAGCTAAAGAATGGACTAAATTTATTTCTTACAATTGAGATTTAAAAAATGTAATTCTAAATGATGATAGTTGAATGCCACTGTTTATGCACCCTTACACTCCAACTAGAGGATGATAGATGTGTCTAGAAATGAATCATTGATCCAAACAATGGCAAGGCCCATACTGAAATGGGTCCCAGACCACATCTGAACTGCCCGGTGAGATGCACCCTGCTCTAATGTAACTGTGAGTCAGTCACTAGCAAGAAAAATCTTTTAGTGGACCCAGAATAAATTAATGTATCCTTATGCTTGAAATAATAATAAAAAGTATTTTTCTATTTGACTATTTATATGTTAATTATATTATATATGCTTATATTTATAGAGAAATAATATATACAGTAATGTAGCTGTGAAAAAATCTTCCACTAAAGTAAAAATAGGTCATATTTTCTAAGACTAATCATTACTGATTTTTAGAAATGGTGTGGACAGTCTTAGATTTTGCTAAACTTCTGCAATGTTTTTATAATGTTACTGCCCTGGCAAATCTTTTCCACCTGTCAGGGCACAACAAAACCAACTGGCATATGTTTCAAAGCAACTGTTAATGGCAGCATCTGCTCTCAAGCTCTGCTGTAGATGTACAAGGAAGTACCAGTTAAGCGGCACTGCTGCAGAATATAAATGTCCTTTTTTAGTCACTTTCTATCTGCCTTGCCTTCTAACCCCCATGGCAGACAGTACAATTCCCAGATATTATTTGCTCAGCATTGGATTTGGATGTTTGATTTCTGATTTCTATGCATGGTGTTGAACTAATTTTTCTTCATTTTGTCTAGGCTGTCAGTTTTTGACCCTGGATGGTCATGTCAGTTTCCCATTTCTTCCCCGAAGCAGATGCCCAGATTTTTCAGTTTCATGACGATAATTTTTAAAGGCTTTAGGAAGTATAAATTTTCTTTATCATCATAATAAGGCTTGACAAATAGTCCTAAAGGATCAGGTAGAATTTCGTTATAGCTGAGTGAGTTAAGTTGTAATCAGGCTGTTTCTAGGCAACGGGTTCTGTGGTTACTGGTTTCTTAATGTCTTTAAAGCTGGAAAGGAGGAAGAAACCTTGTATAAAAGAATAAAGAAAAAGTGGTATCTCACTCCATTTCTTTTAAACTAAGTGTTCAGCAAATTGTTTCAGACAGAGAAATTTACCCTACTTTTGCATTTATCAGAATGTATATTTCTATGACTAAGGCACCCGGAGAATTCAGACCTTGCCCCAGGGGAATGATGTTAGTACATTAGAGAGACAGCAGGTTTCCTTGCTGGAGATTAGGGGAATGTATGTCATTGAATTGAATAACCCATCTGTGATCCTATAGGCTTGCTTTGACCTGCCGTTACTACTGCACATTTGAAGGGGATGCCTTCTAGAACTGGAAGAGATACCTTTGGTACTATCTAAAGCATAAACGCTTGAGTGGTAGTGTAGAAAAACAGGAGTTTCTTAAGAAGAACCCAGAAAATAAAATGATTGTAATACAAGGTTCTAAGTGCAAACATTTCAGCATTGTCAAAGCCTCATACATTAATGTTGAAAGAATAAATTTATGTTTTCTTCCTATACCTGTCTTTAGGAAGACATGAAGTGATCATCTGTGGAACCTGCTTTATTTTCTTGGAAGATGGCTTAATGAGATCATGTTTTGAAATAGCCCAAGACAAGTTTTCAATTTCAAGTTGAGGCTATTTGTAGATTTGTGTTATTGTTTATTTTGATGCTGCCGTTTGCTTTTCCAACAATATTCTGAATCCTAAATGCACTTTGGGAATTTGATGAGCTAGAAGACATAGAATGTGATGTTGAAAAGGTTGTGAATTTTCAGTATGTAAATAGTTATCACTAGGGAGCTAAACTTCCAGTGTGGAGTTATTCAGGGACCAATTGAAACTATGTACAGTCTCTTTCACATAAAATCTTTATCACTGAGGCTACTGCTCATTAATGAATCCTAGAGACTTAGAATTAGATGAGACAGTAGTGACCTCACAGTCAAATGCTTTCCTAATATAAATAAATAAAGGCATAGAGAACATACTGGTTTCAACTAAGGTTTCTATATTCTTATATCTGAGTTCACCTCCCTTTTTATTAGAATATTCCACATACTACTTCTACTTTGTTAGGTAATAAACTGCAGAGAATCTTAAGGAGTAAGCTCAATGACATCAGATTTTGTGAAAAAGGAGTTGGGTATACATTTGTAAAAAATTCACTGTCCCCCAGCCTGGGAAGAAATTCAGCACACACATCCTGTTTAGATTTAGAAATACAGTTAGTCTTAGTAAATTTGTCTTTTTTTCAACAAGGGAGAGTATGATAAGCTAAAACCAGCCTTACACTATCTAGTAAAATTTTATGTTCAACAGTTGTAAATCTGAATTCTTGTAATACTTCTTTTGTGTGCAGTTATGTATTTGCATGTTTATAATAAAACATTCATTACTTTCCATATTATATATATGCATTAGTAATGTAGATAGAATAGGTAAATTAAACTCAACATAAGAAAACCTGAATGCATTATTCAGGAAATTCTTCACTTTAAAGGAATATTTATTGTTTAGCAAAGATACTTACCATAGCACTGAAATACTTTCAGAGATTTCCTACTCTGCTAGACTATGACCATCTCAAGGGCGGGAAATATTTCCTTTTTGTATTTGTATAATCAATGCTTTAGCACATTGCTGCAAATACAGTAGTTACTACATTAATGTTCATTAAATTGTCAGATACAAATTCTCTCTGTCAAATAAACATTAGAAGGACAAATTGATTTGTTAACATTTATTATAAATTTGTACATTACATAAAATTCGGGGCACTTTACATTTTAAAATTAATTCTTTGCTGTCAAGTTTGTATCAAGTGGGGGAAAGAAGCTGTAAAATACTGATTATAGTATGAGGTGCAAAGTGCAATAATAAATATGTATTATTGTGTAAAACCAAGCCAGTGCATTAAAAATAACATATATAAGTGGATAATGTAAGACATTTTTAACTTTAGTATTTATGCCATTTGACCATAACTTTTGCCCAATGATAGCTGTGCTGTCTTTTAAGTTTGAGCAGAATCCCTGTGGAATTTGCCTTCAATATGTGCAGTTTCAGGCAGTTAGCTCACATATTTACCCATATTTTCAAGCTTTCCAAGATCAGGAGTCCTTCAAGTAGTCAGTGTATTCGAGGTATTTCATTAATTTTTCCTGCACATGTCTTTAAACAGTTTTGCTGTCTTTGAATTAACTTGCTGTGAGCAAAGGTACTGCTGGTTCATTTCTTTAGATAAATCTCCTAAGCATTGTTTTATATTCGTGTAACTGTCATTACTTAGTATATTGCTTAGGGTTTAGTAAATTTCTACCCTGTCAAATAAGGCTGCCTTTATAATCTGCATATCTGAACTGGAAAAACAGTGCAATATTGATATTTGACCCTATCTAGTGAAAATGTATGTGGAGTTTGTCTTTCCATGGCAGTTTATCTAAAAAAAAAAGACTGTCTTAAAGCCTATCATAGAGTGGTAGCAAACCATGTTAATTAATGTCATCTTATTCTATGTGAGATTAATTCTGCCTTACTCTGTTATTAACACTAGAAGTATTGTGGAAAATTTGAAAAATTCTGAAGCCTTGATTGGATTCTAAGGAAACCTGTAACCCTGTTTTAGTGAACCCCTCCTCCCCCAGTCCCCTTTGACCATATGTGCTTCTACCCTTGCTATTGCTTCACTCAGTGATGATGTCAGTAATGGAGGAGGGAAATTGTTGAAAATGGAAATTGTTCAGAATTTCCCCTGGTATTCAATATTTTAGTATTTGGCTATGATTATGAATTTTTAAGCAGTCCAGGTGCTTCTGATATAAGTGGTTCTCAGATCACAATTTTAGTTCCTTTACTCTCACCCCAACTCATCCATGTAAGCAATACCTTAGCCCATAAATCATGGGGAAAATGCTTGCCAAGCATGTCAAAATACATTTCTGGTGTTACTTGGTGGCTTAGGCACTAAGCCAGTGTAAAGGTGTAGACCCTTGAAAACTCAAGGACCTGGCTTTGTGACCTGGGACTGGGGACCAGTGGGCTACTAAAATAAATTAATTAATAAAACTGCTCCCTCCTTTTTTTCCCTTTATTCCTTCCTTAAAATGCTTCTTCCTTCTCTTAAAAAATCCCTTTTTCTATAATAGAAACCTCTCTTTACTGATTTCCCCAAAGTTCTGTGGTTGTTGGAAGAAATGTGAATGCAATGTAGTCTTTAAAAAGTCATCTTTACTCTTTTGATTTTTTTAAAAAATAAGCATGACTATTATTCTGGATGGTTGCTAACTTCATTGTAGCTCTAAAATCTGCCCCAAACATGAAGGACTAGGTCATTCAAAATTTCCTTCCTCCCCTATTCTAAATATCACAGAGAGTGTTAACTTTGGTTTTTCATATTATCAGTGGCAAGAAATTAATTTATCATATTGCTAGTGTATGTCAGTTTGTCTGTTAGAACCTTCCCATGCCTATCTCACAGAATCTCAAGATTTTGGCTTCTGAAAGCTTAAAAATGCTGCCTCATTGTTTGTTTGTTTTTTTTACAATTTGCATAAGCTTCCCTTCCCCCTCTCCACTCTGATATTTCCAGTTTTTATGAGACACAAGGAGCATGGATGAAATATTGTATAAGTGCCTTGCTATTCCAGATATACTAATCTTCAAGTTGGCTTTGGTGATACCTGTAGAAGTCTTGATTATAGCTGCATTCAGTTTCTGGTAATGCATTCTCTTCAGAGCCTCTTTTCCTCAAGCATGCACATACCTCAGCAGCTTTCAGTTGACAGTAATGCATTGGCAAAAACTTTTCTCCTTTCTCCCTTCTATTGAGTGGTGATGACAGGAGGCAGGTAGAAGTGAGAAAAAATAGAGACATACCTAGGAGATGATGTATTTCCTTTCCTGGTGACATCCTGTGCTTGTCTTCTTGAGGTCTAAGAGAAAATTCTCTCCCTTTTTCTCTCTTTAAAATTAAATTGTCAGTTAATTCAGTGGAATTCAGTATTTATTCCAGAAGGTTTAGGTAGTTTCTCTTTTGAAGTGGGCAGTTGGGGTTAGGGGCACAGGGAGAAAAAAAAAATAAAGTAATATTTATAGGGTAGAAGGAAAGAAAGCATTTTTTTTTTTCTCAAATTAAGAATCATACTTCAAATATCCTGAAAAATAGTTAAATTGCTTATCTGGAAAGCACTTCATTTCTTTCGTGGTCCAATAAATTTTCGTAAGAGCTAGTCTCACAGCTGATTTTTTCCCCTAAAAATCTCAACCTGAGACAAGATGAAGCACAAAATACTAGGTGTTTTCTTTGTTTAAACAAAAATAGCAATTTATAGAAAATTGAATTTTGAGGGAAGTTTCTCTGAAAATTCCATATAAGATGATTAATCCCTTCAGCAGGAACCATTCCAAGTGTGTTCCTCTTGAGAGATGAGAACATATTTCTGTTACTTACAATAAAGTCAAGCAAGTCAAGCTCTTGTGCATTTTAGCAACACAATGATCCTGGGTTGTGTTACTATGATTTGATTTTTTTGTATTCATGGCAATAATTCATTCCATCAGTACTTTTTTTCTTTCTATAACTTTTAGAGGCAATGTGTGATAGTCTATGCCTGTGTACCTGTGCCCTATAACCAGGATACCTGGGTTCAAGGTCTTCAACAGATACTATGACTTTGCACTTGTTGATTAGTTACCCTGAGTCTGTTTCCTCATCTTTAAAATGGACATACTGGTAAGTATATTAGGACATGATAATTTTGTGTGGCTCTGTGATAATCATGCAATTTGCCTGAAAAAGGCATAGCAAAGTACCCAGTATATAGTAAATGTTGATACATGTTGCTTATTTTCACCTTCTCTGTAGCTAGAGATAAAATAATTGCTTTAGGATCATTGACCTCCAAAAAGAATATTTGTTTTTTTTTTAAATTAGCTTTAGACATAAGTTTTATTGATACATTTAAAGTATCATTTGGTTGTTATTTGCTAAACGGGATTTTTAGGATCTCATTTACTTTATGCCATGTCTCCCCAAAATTCCATAGGGGCAAAGGCTTTATTTGATCAGAATTGTATACCTAGAGTCACAGGGTTGACACATAGTACATATTCAGTAAATGTATGTGAAAGAAGGGACGGGATTGGGTGACCCTATTGCTTCTTGTGAACTGCCTGGAAATCTCTTCCTGTCCCCAGTGCAATAGAAAAAGATCCTTAGAGCAGAAATATGTGGACTGAGGAGACGGGGGAAGTGACACTTCTTCTGAAGCAAAAGGGAGTGCTGATGGATGTGGCATAGCCTTAACCTTCTCTTTAGTTCTAATGGTTCCCTGGGATGTGTCACATGTCCTCTCAGTGGGAGTGTCATTGGAGGGGAAAGTGGGACACTCCTAAGTTCCAAGAGGAATAAGTCAGTTGAAGATTTTGTCATAATTTAATAAAAGGAGATGTTCCCTTTATTTTTTATGGCAAAATTATTCTGTGGCGGAAACAGCAGGGAAGGCAGGTCACTAGCTGTTATAGGCTTTTTCATTACTCTGTATAGGAAATCTCATAACTGACTTCATAGGATTAAATATCGCCTTCGACAGCAGACTTACAAGAAAAAAGTGGAGAGGTCCGACATGTACTGGAAGAAAATGGATCTTTTGATACTGAGCTCCCTTCCTTTCCCCTTTCATGCATTGGCTGGAAAGCAAAGTTGGAGATTTGGTTTGTAGATATAAAAAGTTTTCAGCTAATTAACATGTATGCATCTAGGAATTAGGTACCAAATATAATAAAAACAATAGGAACAATAATAAGGTGAAGGTGGAGGAGGAAAAAGAACCATTAATTAAGCTTTTGTTGTGTTAGGCATTATCTAAGCTATGTATTTTATATGTGTTTTACTATTTATTAGCCACATAAATTTATAAGTTAGTCACTATTTTGCAAATGGAAAACTCGATGCCTAGAGAACTTAAATAAAAGGCAATTAGTCACAAAATAACAGGTAGATCTGATCCTACCTCTCTCTCTGACCCTAAAGTTGAAAATCCATAGTCCAGAGAGTTTTTTGAACAATCAATCAGGAAATGAAATAACCAGTTAGGATTAAGAAATAGTAATACCATGTTGCTTTCAGTTAAGAAGCTAGTCTATTCATATAGAAACTGAGAGGAATAGATGGGTGATGATATGATTAAACTTATTATAAAAGTAGAGTGTAATTTCTTCAGATTGACTAAAGCATTGTGTAAGGTTTGTAATTTTCCACTATACTACACTATCTCACTTTACTTTTCCATGAATTTTCAAAATATCTCCTCATTCATTCATGTATTTCATTCAGTCATATCCTAGTGCTAAACATAATGGTAAACATAGAGGATCACAGGAAGGAAGAAAGGAAGGGGGAAAGAAGGGAGAGAAAGGACAAGTAAAAAAGACTGAAAGTAAGAGTCCTTCTTTGACTTAAAGAACTGGCAGTCCAGTGAGCTGGTGACAGATGCTAAACTGGAAATTAATGTGTATAGATCTGGATAAGGATCATGGTTATGTTAATCACTAATGGGAAAGGAAAAGAGGTGCTTGCAAAAACTCCAGAAGTCAATGAAGGCATCAAGGAGTAAGTGATACATGAAGAGGATCTTAAAGAAGGTAAGTAGTCTATTTAGTCAGGCAAAGTAGAATATGAATCCAGCAGAAGGAGCACCTTATACAGAAGCTCTAAAGAAATGACTGGTGCCAGTTAGAGAGCTGAAAATAATGCTGCAGAACCAGAATCAGGCTTAGAAAAGAGGAGGTATCAGAGAAGGTGACAAGATCTGACTAGAAAGCTAGTAGAGGCCAGAACAGAAGTGGTAGCCATATCTACCTTGCTGAGAAGTCCTGACTTAACTTGTAAGGGCATGGAGATTCACTGAAGAATCTGACAAGGAAAGGCCAAATCAGAATTGCATATACAAAGGTCACTTATCAAATAAGATAGAGAATTAATTTGTTGAGGTCATGATTAGGAGAATATTACTGTAGGTGGAAAAAATTGTTGAGAGGGTGGTGAGAGACAAGATACTCCTGAACTGAGCCTGGAACAATGTGAATTATTAGGAGTGCTGGCTATAAGCCAGCTTTACCTTTAGGTCAAGCAACAATTCAAGGATATGTCACACTATTCATGCCCCACTCACCCTACCTACCACATCTGCCTTTGAGGTTTGATGATTCCAGAAATACCCCTGCATATGCACACACAATTGAAAATCACTATTTTAGTGGCTGCAGATTTTATTGCTGTTGTTGTTTTGGAAATGTTGGAATTTGAGATTTATTTAGGGATTCTCAGAGGCTTTTTTAAACCACTAAATGAGAGAGTCTAAGTAAATATGGTTTGAGTGCATGGTGACTTGACTGCAGAAGAGGTGGAAGCTTCTTTTCATATGTGGTGAAATACCAAGTTCTGTCTCTGAAGTTACAGAGGCTGGATTCTCTGGACTCCCTCATGTTGATGAAAAGACATGCTGACACTTGCCAAATAACTCAGTGCAGGGACAGATCCATTTTCCAAGCTCCCAGTGGAATATTGAATAGCAAGTTGCGGCCTTTGAAGAATAATGAATCATAACAATTGACGTGTTTGAGTAGTACAGGATCAGGCTGTGTGCAGAGAGATTTTTAAAAATGACCTATGTGCAGTCATCACTAAATAGAGTTTCTTGAAGCGTAAACTGAGTCTATTATTTGCTTGTGCCAAAGCTGTAATTCTCCTAGAGGCAGCTTCCTGAGACTTGATAAGTGGAGAACACCTTTTCCCCAAATAAGCGGTGTTGCTAGAGATACTACAGGAGTGATCTTCACTATGATGGTCTTCACCAGTTGTTGACCAATTAAAGGAGAATTCATGTCAATTAGATTGATAGTGCTCAGCAGTAAAAGTTCTCAGTAAAAGTTCCAGATTAATTAACAAAACTTTGGCCACTGTAGTTCCATATCTGCTATTCACAGAATGAAATAGCATATTCACCCTCATTTCCTTAACTGAAGCAAAAAGAGACTGTATTTTTATTCTCAAGCTTGTTGATGTTCCTGACATTCTGGCCCGTGTATAACTATGTCTTGCATGTTCACAATACATGTTATTTTACATGATATTTCTCATGTACTGTCTCACCAAATTCTTCCCAGCCTTGTTTATCCTTATCTGATAGATCCAGAAGCTGAGGATGAAAATTAATTAAAATTTCTTCAGTCCTATACCAAGATGATGGGAAAAATAAATCTAATTTCTCATGTGATGCCTATTAGTTTATGCCACTGTTCTTGATATATGTAGGTTATCTAGAAACCTAGGCTGAGAAGACACACTCCTAATGGAGAGCACATCCCATCTGGACAGGTGCAACCTCAGAGCTTTGGAAGTCTGAGGTCCGTGTTTCCACCAGTGTTGTTTCTCACCATTCAACGTGGCATTGTACCCAATATACTGTGATGTTTACAAAGTCTGCTCTTACACAAACAAAGGATTTGCATGAATGTTATTATTTCCTTGCCTTGAAATATATACACTTAGGCAATATAGAGTTTACTCCCAATATTTCACTACCAGAGGGGATTTGTTTATTATAAGAATTATTGAAAAATATTTTCTGGTTTAGAAGTCAACCATGTCCATCATTGCTCTTTTGTTTATGCTTTTGCGAAGAATCAAGGATTCCTTTTTATTTTTGATTTGAAGAAAATCCTCATTAACATGCTTTAGCTTCTTTATGCTGGTCTGTGTGTGTGCCTTGATTCTTTTTTTCTTTTTTTTTTAACAGATTTTATAATCATTTCTGCTTAACTCAGGTACCTGAACCTGGTTGAAAGGGTTTCAAAATTTCTGTGAAATCTTGTGATTGGTTTTTAAATGTGCTTCTCTGCACATTTGAGAGGCTCCATTTGTCTCTACACACTAACTCTTCAGTAAAGAAATCTTGTTATTCTGGAGGAAAAAAATTGACTTCAGTGTCACTGAGAAAACCACCCCATTCAAAAACAAAACAAGGTTTCTCACATTAGCATGCCATACTTCTTTTTTTTAAAGCATTCTTTAGCATACCAACAGAGCCATTTTTCATAGACTAGCAGCTAAAGATTAGACTTTCAGATGTAATAATAAATACCCAACCTGTGTGGATTATATTTCTAGCAACATATATTTATTTTATTCAGGGATGTGCGATAGAGTTCTCTAAGGAAGAAAGTAAAAAAAAAGAGAAAATATAATTTTAACACAGCAAACTCTTGATCTTTTCATGTGTATGTTTTAAACAAACAAAAAATGAGATTATTTTGATCTTAACATATCAGAATATTATTCTATTCTACTAGCATTTAAAAAAATTAACTACCTATTCTTTAGATAAATGTGCAATGTACTTTGTATTTTACTGTTTCTTAAGCTTGCCAAGTTGCCCTTTTAAATTGTGCAATGAATACTTTTGTGCAAAATATACTGTCTGCATATCTTTAGGATAGATTTCCTGATACAAATAAATAGGGCCAAGGATATAAACATTTTCAAGCTCTTGATAAATCTCTTAATAAAATATTGAAAGTGACTTTTGTTTATTTCATAGAGTCTTGGTAATATTTTTTGTCATCCTGTTTTGAGTTCTCTCAAGTGAATATGGTTTAACGTACTTAAATGATCATAATTTCTATACTGGAATCCAGAATACACTTGACTTTATTCTGAGCTTTACTGTCACCCTGTATTTGAGAGATGGAAAGTTCTAGGCTTCTAATTTTATTTTAGGAGAAGCTATACCTAGAGACTAGGGCTGACAGACTCATGATGGATGATTTGGCCAGTCTCCATTCTTGCACTGCTAAGGAGATAGACAATACTAGAGAAAAATCCTGTGGGAAGGAAAGAAATTGCTGCAAAAAGGAAGTGCAAAGAAAGGCCTAAGGGTTTTATACAAATACCCAACTCTCACTGATGTGCTCACTCTGTTAATAAACATTTAGCAAGTCAAATGAAAAGTATTCTTCGTCTTTCCTATCCCACCCCTGTTCTATTCCCCCGCTGTCCCTCTAGATGCCCTTTTTTTGCATCTTATTACATCAAAAGTGACCTTGATTTTCATTTTATTCTGATTTTACTACATGAAAATATAACCTATTAGAGTAAAGGTGATCTTATGGTTTGATTCATTTTCTCTCTAGGACTGACCTTCATTTTTGAAAAGCCGTGGAATCTTCAGAGGATGATTGGGCCTTGAATTTAAGAATAATTGGATTAGAAATGATTATTATTTCTACTGTTTTTATTATTATTAGCTTAAATATATAATCTGATCCAATTTTAGTAAATTTGATTTTCCTAATGTGATTAAGAGCATTCTTTCTCTTCTGAGGAAGAAAGCGCAGAGGCTTGCTTTTCTCCTGGTTTGAAGCCCAACATTTTAGGTATCTCTATGGAATTAGAGTCAAATGCTAAACTTACTTACAATAGCTAATAAAGATTAATCCTGTCATTCTTGGATCACACATTCTTATAGACAGCTAAAGAAAAAGAAAAACAGTTCTTTAGGGAAGATATAAGTGCTTCCAAAGAAAGCTCTCAGATTTTGTTTGTAGTAAATGTGATATAAAATGCCTGAACATGCATTATTGAATTTTGCAGTCACAAGCTGAGAAGTAAGGCAGCAAGAAGGCACCCATTTTATAAATGAGGAAACAGAGTCTCCAGAGGTAAAGTGGCTGGTCAAGGGTTACACAATTTAAAGTAGTGGAGGTGATATTTCCAGTCTGGTTTTATTTGAACTGTATCATACTTTACATAAAGTGAATAGGCAATAATGAAGTTTACAGTCACCTGAAATATGGCTACAATGGACCATAATCAGGAAATCTCTGAATAGGAGTCAGGAAAAAGACAAGTTGACAAAAGAGTATATAAATATAGGTGTAAGTAAACAGGAAAGACATGTAATCTGAGGCTAGGTAGGTTCTAGAAAGCTAATGCTTGATTTGCGTCGTGGTACCTGCTACTGAAAGTTCACTGGTGCAAGACAGTGCTGCAGATAATTGTTAGGTGGCAACGTGAACCCTCAGAAACAAGAGGAGACTGACAGTTTTCAAAGTGATTTGTGAAATGAGATCAACATTTGAAAAATGTCTGTGTTCAATAAATATCTGACTTTTTGGGAGAAAATAAATTCCAGTTTCTATATAAAAACAACTTGACATTTTTCAGTAATACTTTTTAATGAGCATTGCTCTGAGCTATAATATAATGAAATTTGCTTAAAAGTAGAACAGGCTGGTAATGCTTGGCAGAACAAAGAGGCATATGGTAAAACAGTTGTGATTTATTGGCAAAGGCTTTCAATTTTTGGAAAGCTGGAAGGTTTTAGCACAGTGGACTGCATCTTGATTTTCAGTCCTGAAAAGGAACCACAGTAAAACAATATGCTTAGATTACATTAGCGTGATATATATTTATTTTTCCTTTGAGTTTATGGTTATAAATATAGACTATTTATAGTGAAAAATGAAATAGATAATTGAGAAATGTTTTCAGATTATTTATATCCCTATCATTTATATGACACACAGAAACTTATGAGAATATTTAGGGCAAGGAACTGACTGGGGAAAAAACAGGGATTGTCCATCTTTGTGTTAGTAAGTACAGGATGTTGAATTTAGCCTTCTACAATTTTTTTTTGTTTCATTTTCTTAAGTACATTTAACATGAGATATATTCCCTTTTAATGGATTTTTAAGTAGGTGATATGATATTGTTAGCTATAAATTTCTCTTTAATAAATAATGAGGATGCAAGGTGGACCAGGAGCCTATGATAGTAGGAAAATTACTTAGAGGTGAAATCAATATCTAATCAGAACAGTTACCCCAGAAACAGGCCTGATTACCAGATCACTAAATGGTCTTTCCTTTGTCTTCAAAAGGGAACAAGTTGTTTTCATTTTAAATTTTTTATCATTTAAGAAATATCAAAGGAATCATGAATGAATAACTTACCCACTTTTCCTTTTATAATTAATTTAATATTTATCAAATCAGTCTGTTTTCCTGTGATGTTATTTTATTCTTCAATTTAACCAGTACATTAATACCTGTAGGAATTTCCCCTAGCCCCCAACTTGTCATCCTAAATTTATTAAAATGTAGAAAATGGTAAAATAATGAGTTACCAAATGGCTTCCTTTTGGTTTCACTAATTTATGTTAGTGTCTTGTCAGTCACACTTGATACACAGCTAGATATTTACAGCTGAAAAAAATTCTCCTGCTTAGGGATTACCTTGTCAGAATACATGGAACATGATATAATAGTTTTATTCTTTTTATTCCCTACCTCATCAGTCTTATAAAGATTACTGAAAACATGCCATTTTTCTTACTTTAACCTTTTAGGGTGGGGGGAGGTACTTCTTTCCTTTGCTTTTCAGGTAATCTCTTCTTGTAATAGTTTTAAAAGAGAGATGAAAGATCACTAGAAATGCTGCTAATCACAGTGATGCTGCTAATAATAATAATATGTCATATGAAGCTGGCCTGTACACTGTGACAGAGTCCTGGAGGATTCCCTAGCAGACTCTGCTGGGGGAAGAAAAGATAAAAAGACATGCATGGGAGTGATTAGCTGTTGTAGACAGCCATGATGCGGTCATTCGCTTTTCTTCTTTGTGTTGGTCATAATGTAGAGGCAGTGCCGCTCCTCATTGTTTTTCCTGGTAAACTTCTCTTTTCAACATGATTTCCTCAAAACATGTTCCTTTCCTGTATATATACGTATATATATACACGTATACATACGTGTATATATATACGTATATATATATGTTTATATATACACGTATACATATATACATATGTATATATATATAAAACCATGAGAATCATACTGTTTCAGCCTTATTTTTGCAATCTTAACCATTCTGAAAACCTTATAAAATCTTACTTTTCCCTGAAAAATAAAAGTTGAGGGAAATATCTTTACATATATTTCAAAGTACAAATAATACTAAGTCACTAAACTTATTAAGCATATATTCAAGTGCTACCAAGATGAAATAATGCAGCTTTTTGGATATATACATTCTTCCTCGGATAAAGTATGGTAAGTAAACCTCAGAAGTTATCATAAGATTCAGTTGAATTGTATCTCTATACAAACATACCAGGTAAAAATGGTTTCAAAATTAGAATTGCCTCTTGATTCATTTCTGCAAATCAGCAGTTTGAAATCCTATAGTTAGCATTGGGTGCTCTCCAGTAAGATTTTATGAACATCGGCTTGGTATTTGGCAGAAATACAATGTCAGTTGTCCAGACATCATTTTTCTCAATGAACACATGTTTATATGTCAAATAATCACAGAACAAAATCAATTATGGTTTTATTTCCATTGGCAGAGGTTATTACCTTGTGCGGTGTAGCTACATCCTCAGAAGGCTAAGTATTGTGAACCTTGGAGGAAAGGAATAATTGTACAAATGGAAATAATAGACAGGTCAAAGAATTGTTGTTTCTTGAGGGTTTGAATGCTCTTTTACCTATTGTTAATTTGTCTGTATTTATTTTCTTGGCTGATTTAGTAAAATAATTTAGATTAAAATTAAAAATGCAAAAAGGGCTTCTTGAATCTGAACAACACTTAATAATGCCCTGCATATAAGCTAGAAGAGATTCTGTTCTCAGAGTAAATTCTTAAGTGGGCAAACTGAGTTTAGTTTCAATCCAGTAACTATTTCCTGGTACTTATTCTTTCCTGGGTGTCATTTGGGTGATAAAGAATGAAAGAGGCTTTTGTCTTCACTTTTTTTTTTTTTTTTTCTGATGGGTCCTTTTCTTCATCATCCTAGAGAAATGATACCTACAGAAGGTTTTGTGTGAGTCATGTTTCAAGTTCATCTTTAGTCTGGAAAATGGATCTTGAATTATATGATTATTTTTCTCCCCATCCCAGCCATGGGCAAGTAAACTGTTAGAAAGCTGAGGAGATAGGAGCCCACTTTCAAATGCGAGAACTGTCATTAAAGCTGAGATCATGCTTTTGCCCACTCCAGTAGCAACAGCCCTGTGCTGTCTCAAGCTCAGTACCTCTAAAAGGTTGTCTTTGGAGTGGAGCCTGTTCCTGCTCCGAGAATTGCAGCATTCTGGCAAGCATTTCTTAATTCCTGTGCAAGACAATTTAACTTCCACAAACAGCTGGATTCTGCTGCCATCATTTGGAAATTTTATTTTCCCCAGTGTCTGTATAAGTCCTGCTCTGGAGGAAGGTGAAATCAGGCCCTCGAGAAGTCTTCCTCTCTTTAACAGAGTGCACTTTACTATTCGGTCTTTCTTTTAAAGGAAAGTTCAAATGTTCACAATCACAAATGTATACCTAGCTTTTTTTTTTTAGGAAAAGCACAAGCAGGATTGAAAGCCACTTAGGTAGACAAGCTGGAAGAGAGAGGAGGAAGAAGCATCTTCATTTTTATTTAGTTGTTCACACTGGTTGCTTCCCCCCAGGCCTGGGACTCTAACTGAGGGGTATGCAGCCTGAGCTCCTTTAGAGGCGGTTGACCTAATCTTTGTTCCACTAGGGTGCACCACAATAGCATTTAATATAGACTAAATTCAGATCATAAGGTCCTATTTTCTCAAAGCTGTGAACATAGTTCTATAAACTAAACCACATGAGAACTCTAAATACAAAACCTGTTTGTTCCTTCTGGGTATTTAGACTTTCAGAGAACTGACTTTGCACATGCGACCCTCTCTTAGGTGGACTTTACATACTTGTGTCACTACTGCTGACCCACACCCTCCCCCTCAACTCTTTCATAAAGCAGGGTGACTCCTTTTGTTTTTCTTTTCTTTTTTTTTTTTTCAAAATTTGTTGTGATTGTATAGCTAGTTTTTGAGGAAGAATACAGAGAAAGGGCTGATCCTGTAGATTGTGTCTGAGGGAATATGTATCCTTGATAATCCATTTTGCAGATTGGTATTTAATAAGCAAAGTTGCTGACTAGTATGAAAATTTAACTCTTACTCCCTTTTAAATTAGAAATCTTAAAAATTATTTTTAATCTCAAGGCAAGTAACATTCACCTATGCTAATTCATACATATATAGGTTTTTGGTGATGATAAGAAACATCTATAGGAATTTGATAGTGATGCTAACATAAGAAATATTCAATCAGAGCAGGAACTCAATCACTAATCTAGTTTTGTTTTTCCTTCATTTCTTCCCCTTCCCCTCCCAATTTTCTGTTTGTCAACATCGAGTGTCAGTAAACAAAAGAGCCGTCAGGCTTTATGTGAAATTTTATAATTTTTACAGTTTCAAATTTTTTTTTTTTAAAGGAATGGTGCAGGCAGGAATGAAGGTAAGTAAACAAGGCAGGCAGGAAGAAAGAGGAGGAAGAAGCATTTTATTTATGTTATTTAGTTGTTCATTTTAATTGTTCTCCCAGTCCTAGGACAGAAACCTAGCTCCTTGTGATACATGTGGAGTGTGTTAAGCTGGAAGTGGCAGACCTAACCAGTACTCCTCCGGGGATGCCAATTTTATGATTTTTAAGTAAGGGTAACCAACTTAACTGAAAAAATGAGGGAGGCCACCACACACACCAAATACATTAACGAAGTAGACTGTATGTCATAGTAGAGCTCCCAATAGTATATTTTTGCCTTGAAGTAATATAGACTCCTATCATTATCATCTATTATTATTAGTAGTAGTAGTAGTACTATTAGTACTATTTAGTTTGCGTAAAACCTTCTGTTGGTAATATATGAACTTCAGTACCTGAAGTGATTATTTCTCAATATAGGCCACACTCCCAGTGTCTTCCCAAATCTTAATGCTGCCTCTTGAAGATATAGAGAACATATACTAACAATGAGTATAGTTGATATTAGTTTAGAACCCCTTAAAATCAGTGAAACAAAGATAAGTATTCTGTCTCTAAAAATTGAATTAATTATTTACTTTGTGATAAATGGTATGGTTAAAATGCCTCTGCTTTCAGTTCCATTTTAACCATCAGTTTATTGGGAAACTTGGAGCCATTGCTTATCTTTCTGCTTCTCAGTTCCCTCATTTGTCAAATGGAAGGTTGGCTTCCAATAACCTTTAAGGTTCTTTCTAGATCTTAAGTATTATAATTTTATAAACTAATGCTTATAAATGTCCAGTTAGATTGATTTCTCCTTTACCAGTGATATATCTGAAGAGAACCATTTATGGATACAGGACAAAATTGTCTTGTGTCCTCTTTTGTGTCCTTGATAGTTGACCATGTTCTTTATTGTATTTGATGCAGTGCCTTGGTAGATACTTTGTTTATACTGAGCCTCTTGTATCCACCTCCCAAATTATTTCTGAGGCCAGATAGCTGCTGAGGGGTATGCACTAATTCCTGGGAAATTGTCCAGAACAAGGATGGAATCAGGAGAGAACATTAGATGCCATGTAGGAGCTTGTTCTGATCCTTTCCTCTGGGGGCTGGAAGGTGTATGTGTGTACGTGTGTGTGTGTGTGTGTGTGTGTGTGTGTGTGTGTGCATGTGAGGGTGGGGAGGGGGAATTAATTTAGTTTTAGACTAATCTAGATCTAGGCCTCAGAAACCAGCAGTCAAATTTTTGTTATAAAATAGGTAAACATGCCACATCATTTTGGAATAGACCAATTCTGAAGCAGTTCACTGCATCTTTGGGCAACCTTAGCAGCAGTTATTTCAGATAAACTATCTAAAGCATTTTAAAATTCCATTTATATCAATGTGAGTGTTTGATAAAATGAGTGGGAGAAAAATCTGAGGTTGAATTGGGAGATTTTTGAAAAACGTAAGATTTAGAAATCAGATTTTTAGACCGCATCAATCAGTTTTTAGTGTCACTGTCAGTGTACCTGTATATCTTGCCTATCTGTGAGGCTGAGTCAGAGCGAGCCTTATTTGTTGGACTTTCAGCACTGGACCACTTGGCATATTCAACTTCTGCAAAATTGAAACCAGACACTCACTAACAATAGGTATTATCTGAAACTGCATTGCCCAGAGAATTGAAAAGTCATATGTCTGATTTGGGGGAGTCTCTTGACTCAAACAGTTAATTATTTTTATTGCCCTATCGGAATTTATAGTTGTCAGTGGCAATTGAGACTCAAATTTTAAGCACTTGCCTAATTAGGTGAATTAGTGAAATGTATGATTCTAGGTGAGCAGCTATCAGTTACCACTGTATCCTAACCAAGAAAACTGAAGAGCCTTGAAAACTATGTGGGGGATTTGGAATTATTTGTAACTTGCCACGGAGTCTTTATTATATTGATTATAACTTTCTGTGCTTATGGGGATTAATTAATAGGACTAAATCTGAAAGGCTACACACTAATGACATTAACAGGAGCCATAATTACAGAACATAATTGCCAATAATTCTTCAGTGGTTATTTGGTAATCAGATTCTTTTGAGGTTAAATGAAAATCAAATAGACATTTTATTCATACAGACATTAGCAATGCAATGATGCCTAATCACACTGTTTAAGTTTAACCTCATTGATGCCATCCCCATGCTAAAGGTGGCCTATGGTATTGTCTGGGATAATGGTTGGAAACGTTTGGAGGAAATGAATGAGGTATCTTTAGAATGAGAAAAGCATGGGTTTCAATTTTAGTTATATTAAATGTGTGGCCTCTGTCAATTCACCTCTTTCTTCATTTATCAGTAGGGATAATGCCTACCTGATGATGCTTTGAAAATTAAACGAAATGATGCTTGTGATGTCTGGTGCATAGTAAGTGCAGCTAAAAAAGATGGCTGCAGAGGTAGTGATGTTCAGCCAGGACTTTGTTGATGGTGTGGATGAGACGGACCATCTGGGCTCACAGTCATGTATTTCTATTACTGGCTGTGAGTTTGAGCAAGTTGTTGAAGTACCCTGTATCTCAGTTTCCACTTCTGTTAAAAGGTGTTAGTAATTAGCTTGTCTGGTAGGGTTGTTCATAAGGATTAAATGAATAATATCTGTGAAAGGGCTTAGAAGATTTGCATATAGAAACTATTATTAGTGTATAAAAAGCCTATTGATCACTGATTAAATAGAAAAATTAGCAAAGAAAGTAGAATATCAGCTCAAGAACTATATTAGAAGAAGACAAGATTTATCAGGTGTAGCTTCACTGCTTTCATCAAACTTGGAATTTCACCATCTAGCATTGAAAGCAAGGAATGAGATGGAAGTCTCCAGAATCGGCAGACATGATTGATCATGTTTTGCCAAGAATAAGAGAAAACTAAACAAAAAAGGGGATATCTGTTTGTACTATATATCCAGAAAGTAATCTGTAGCAATCTGGGCATATCACTCCAGATGGGAATAGCACCTTTTCCCTTTCTGCCCTCTCTGCCCTCATACTATCTCAACTGCTAAGAATAAGCAAAGCAAACTCTGAACTCCAGGAATGGAGTTCGTTTAGAAAGACAAGCTAAAGGTCATGATCTGAGTGCAAAGCCACTTATGAACAGGGATCTTTTTCTGATACCTCTGCAACCTAAATGATCTGTTGCATAGGACTATGTATCAAAGCAACAATCTCTAATGCTACTTTCTGTCTCTTCTGATCTAATTATCTACTCTGCAACACAGAGCAGAGGAGTGAAGTCTGTTGGTTAGTTCATTTGTATCCTGTAATGCCCTTCCTGGAGTTCACTCTCCTTGCTTTAAACAGGAGTGTGAACATTCTTCAGCCAGCCTGACTGGGTTAAAGAAGTTAAATAGAGTGTTCCGCCATTTCCCATGTCTACTTTTCTCCTTTTTTAAAAAAATTCTGATTTCAACCTGCTGCCCTCATCTGTCTTCCACAACAGGGTATTGATCAGCTCTTGAAATGATCTTTCTCATTTCTAGACACTCTCTCTGCAGATACTGTGTGAGTGAAGGAGAATATGGTTCTGTCCTTGAAATGTATCCTGATTTCAGGACTAAGTATAAGTCTCAGATAAGGGAGATGATGCATAGCAACCCTCTAGTGGCAACTGAGGCCCCTTCCACTGCCCACCCCCACCAAAAATAAAATCAGTCCCGCATCTCAGTCCCTCATCTCTGAGTAGATTATATTTCAGAAGGACCTTTTGAAGTGATACCATTTTTTTCATTGAAACAATAGTATGCTTACCTTCAGTTTTCAGACCAGTAGCCCATGGAAGACCAGTGAGTCTATAATGTCCCCAAAAGAGGTAGTATTGTACAACCATACAACTTTTTCTCCATGAATATCAGTTAGTCTATGGCAAAGTTGATTCAGAAGTAATACTTTGGATGCTAAAACAAAATGTTGAAACTCAGAATTTGGAATGGGGATCTTCTACCTACAGGTCACTGTTTCCTGTTATATGAACACAGAGGAAGCTGGGCAAGGTGTTCCAGGGGCAGTGATAGGCAGGAATCCTGTTTTCTTGCTTAAGTGTTTCTTAATTACCACCATATTTCCCACCACCGTCTATTAACACAATAATGAATCCAGACACAGTGACTATGCCATGACAGACAGAAGAAGGCCATGCTCAAGTTATATTTGAGTTCCTTAATGAATGATAAAACTTAAGGAAAGGAATGGAAAGTGATGGAAGGCACTTAGCAGTGACACCTGTGTTTGTGGTGGGAACGAAGGTATTTTTTTTTTTAACTCCTGGAGGGGCAGCCATAAATCAGCACCTACCATGGACCGCATACCATTCATTTGCTTCTATTTGTACTATCTCCTTTATCCTAGAAATACAATTTCATGCAGATCATATTATCAGTTTCATTTTTATGAATGAGCAATGGAGGGTTAGAGGGATTAAATATCTTGCTCAAGCTTCTATAGTGATGGAACCTAGCAAATGATGAAGATAGGATTCCATTATACTGGTTGGATTCTGAAACCTGTCTAATTAACCATGAGGAAGGAAACCTTCCAACCACATGCCCAATTGGGGAAGGCCTTCCCATAGTTGCTTTTCATTGAGAGGACATGATATAATTCATGAAGCTATGAAAGGAGAAAAATCAAGTGATGGCATACCCTGTTGGCCTAGCAGATTAAACTAGGTGCCATCCACATATATTCCAAGGTCCCTGGTTTGAGACTTGGTGCCAGAGCAACAACCAATGATGAACAACTGAATAAAAAATAAATAAGGTGCTTCTTCCTCCTCTTTCCTCCTGCTTTCATTTCTGCCTGTACCTTTGCTTTAAAGAGAGAGAGAGAGAGAGAGAGAGAGAGAGAGAGAGAGAGAGAGAGAGAGAGAGAGAGAGAAACAGGCGATTCAGTCAGAAAATTATGATTCGGTTAAACTCTTCTGATTCAGAAAATAAACTAATTTATATGCCTTTATTGCAATGATTTTATAACAATTAATCCTAAAGTGCTACATGCTGCCTTTAACATGTTATGAAAAACATATATTTATTTTTCAAGAAAAGGGATATTTTAAATTTCATAACTATGATATTATTATTACTATGTATGTATATTATTAATCTAAATCCACGGAAAGACAAGCAATTAAGTAATACCTCTTTATTTGGATTTTGCTTTAGGGAAGTTATCTAGCAGTCTAGACCTCAAAATTGAGATGTCAGTTTTGCAAAGGTCAATATATAGGTATAGAAAGTACTGAATATATTGCTTCAGACTGAACAAGATTCTCAACAAATGACAACAAATAATAATTTCTATTATTATTGTTAAAATTCAATATTTTCTCATAGAACATGTCAGGTATTCTCATTTGGGTAAATAAATGTGTATAAGAAAATCCCTCAAGTCCCTTTTCTCTTAAGTATTGTTCATACTTCCTTTCTTCCAGGTTGGAAATTCCCTGTTTTTATAAATATTATCTTCCTAGTTTTATTAAAAATTATTTTTATCAAGTACTAGAAACTAACTCTGCTAGTATGTATGTTATTATTGCTTTTTAAAGTCCAAAGCAATTAAGCAATTCTTCTAACTCTTAAAGGTAATATTTATTAAATATAATCCCTTTTAAAGTATGTGATACAGGTCTTGCTTTGTGCATAAATGTTCTCAAAAGATGTGGAAACAAAAATATTATGTGGGGGAAAAGGATCTGTGGATGAGAATTCCTGCAGTTCACATTTGCAGTATCTATAAAGACTAGTTTGTATTTTCTCTGGTTTTAGCTCAGTCTAAATTAAGTCCCAGACTAGTGATTCTGTGAAGAAGGAAATTAATTTTTGTTGAATCTATATTCTATTCCAAAGGTGTAATTCCCTGCAAACTTACTACCAAACCCTTCCTTTGATCTTGAATAAATTTCAGTACAAAGTAGTTATTTCTTACTTCTTTCCAAGGTTGGTGAGTATTTAAGGACAAAAGGAAATTTAGAGTTGTCTTACCAAGAAGGAAATGATACAAAAGGTGGGATAATAGGGAGCTTTATAAAGATCACATGACCGTTTAGTTGTTTAGACAGTTCAAATTTTTAAAAATCTCCTTGTCATTTAAATTGGCATATAGTTGTTTTGTTTTTATTTTTCTTTTATCTGAAAATTGCCTTTCACAATGGGTTTTTGGAAAAAGCAGTTGATAATGGAAAATGCTTAGCATTAAGTCTCTATACAATTAATACTCATTAAATGTTCCCTTCTTTTAAATATTCTTCCAAATTCCCTTTCTTTCTCAGCTGATATGAACTACTGAAACAAGAAATTGTCTTATTTGAAATATTTTCTGATAAAAATGCTGACTAATCTGCTAGATTTAGTATACTGTCTTCCATTAGTAATTTCTAATTAATTCTGTTAATAGAGTATGAATATTTTAAATGTCAGTGACTTCAAGTACATAGCTCACTAAATCCTGGAAGGAAACCAGGATGTTTATATTGAAATTGTTGAAACTGATAGTAATAAACCCATAAGGTAGGGACCCCTTTAAGTTCAAGATCAAATAATAGAAATCATTTGACTCCTGCCAAAAGTAAGAGCAAGTTCTATCATAAAACGAAAACCACATCTTTTTCCAGGATATTTAAATGTTCTAATTGTATTTGCCATCTCTTTCTATACTGCAAATATCAGTATTACTTTGAAAATCACCATCCTTATTTTGTTTTTTTTCCCTATAATTTTGCAGTGTGCTAAAGCAAATTCTAGTACCTTGAACAAAGCCCCTCACTTGTCAGTTTCTGCTACCACTTAATGGGGTGGGGGTCGGATCTTGACTTTGTTTTCTGACCTTGGAAAATTAAAATATCTCTCCTTAAAAGAAAATGTGGCAATAATAATATTTTAAAGACTATTTCCTAACATTTTTTTCTACATGAGTGTGAATCTAAGACTCTACCAATGTAATTATTTATCAATAGAAGGACACCATTTATTAAACACTTGAATACCCTCAAAGGACATATTAGATAAGTATTATTAGTATGCCTATTTCATGGGTTGGGACTGAAGAGACCACAATTCTATGTGAATGACAACTTGATAGAAATTACCAACTGTCTACATATTTTTCTAAATCTTAATTGTTTTCCCTGTTGAACATTTAGCAAAGGGGTGTAAATGATACTCATTTTCCCTATATATTGAACTTGAATTACTACATTTGGACCAGAAAAATGATAAATTACCTTAAAGGTTATTATTCAATATTTATAAATCACTCATATTTTCCCCTTCTTTTTTTTTTTTTTTTTTTTTCCTTTTGTCCTTTAGTTTGTGGGTATTATAGAAGTAGCTCATGTTATTTACTTCCAAGTGAGCACCAGTTTGTTGGAAGTAGAACCATTTGAATGAGTTTGATGCTGATAAAAATGATCTCACTTCACTGAAGGTCTCAGGTCTCAAGAGATAGCCTCAAGACATATGGGAGAGAATGGAGGATGTGCCAACCCAGTGTTTCCTAGTCCTGATGGTCGTTGTGTTTGACATGATTAAAATTGAGTTCCAGAGTAAATAATCTTAGTGATGGGGACATTTTCTTCAATTGTTGCAGTTTTCTTTATCAAAGTGCCCTGGGGAAAGATAGATAGTGTGAAGAAAATAGAGAAAGAATGGAAAGAAAGAGGTTTCCTGAGTCTTCACAACTTAGGTACACAAGTTTGCAGAGCCACCAGATATGCTCACTTATTTCACTTCCTATTTTAGGAACTCATTACTTTTACATGGAAACAAATGTATAATACTATAATAAAATTTGGTAATTTATGAATTAAAAAAACATAGACATTTTGCATAAAAATAGACAATGTCACATAAATTTTATATCTTCTCTAGGGTGCAATAATACAGGACTTCTGAGATACATTGTTATCTTTTTCATATATTAGAAATATTTAGGTGGAGGAGAGAGAAGAATAGAGAATACAGATGTATTAAACAGAAAAAATATAACTGTCTTAAGTAGTTAAAATGAAATTTATAGTTAAATGTTCATTTCATGTCATAGATATTAACCCCCTCTTTGGAGAGACAGCTAAACAAGATAATGAGGACAATTTTTGTCTTTTTAAATTAATATTGATTTTTATGTGTCAGTTTTATGTAGGCAGGGAGACGCAATTATGCCCTGAGTGTAGTAAGTCATACCCTTCACAGATTTTGACAGAGAGAAGGCGTGTTTTCAGTGGTAGGAGTTAATTTGCACTGACTTTAATGCATGGGAGGTTGGTGATGGTGTCTAATTATTTCCTGTGTTAATAATTCAACTAAAAATAAGGTGCCTGAACTAGGCTTTGAGAAGTTATTGATTACAAGTTTCTCCAGAAAAGAAAATTGCTAAAATTCATTCTTAATTGATATCCTGATTCCAAAATGAATGTTTATCTTTTCTCCTCCCCTTTGTCCCTCATTCTTCTAAGCTTCCTGCACTAAATATTGGAACATGAAAAAAGGGGCATAAACTACTTTAATTTCACCCAGAAAAAAATATACTGGGACATATTTTTTTTTAATTTCATCATTACCCATCTACTGGCTGTTTTATATTAATATAAACACACACACATTAACACAAACAAAAATACCTATCATTTCCATTAAATTGGATACTCTACATATAAACAATTTCTTTTGAAGAGTCATGCATCAGTTTCACTAATTTAGTAGAAGCTTAGTTTCATTGAGATGACCTTAAAAACTATCCATTCTGCTCACATTCATGTATTCAGTAATAATTTCCTGAATGCTTGCTGTATACCTACAATGTTTATAAATTATTGGAGTCTTGAAAAATAAGAAACTGAGGAATACATTATGACTTGCTTTTTATCATGTTCAGATATTTTCCTCTTCAAGGAAAAACCTTACAAGTTTTCTAACCAAAATTCCAGGGGTCAGTTATTTGATGGCTCTATATTTTTTTGGATCTGGTTGTCTTTACTGTGCCAAATTCTGTTTCTCACTGAGGATAAAATACATAGTCTGAATCATTCCACATATTTCCTTGTGAATGTACTAGCATGATTTTTAGCTAGAGAAGATTTTAACCCATCTTCAGATCATGGCCCCATTGAATTATGGTTAGAATGTCTGGTCACTTGCTGTCCATCTATAAGATAAAACCATGGGCAGGGATGAAGAGTTGAGTTGATGCAAGCAGGAGTCAACTTTTCTTAGGGATTCACATTCTGAGAAGAATAGTGGACACCTGTCCCCAAAAGCCTCTCAGAAATCCCAGGAAAATGCAGACCTTTTTTTTTTTTTTTTTTGAAGAAAGTGCAGGAAATAACAAAAAGTAAATAAAATGCAGGACTTTTAAAGGGGAAGGAGTGAGGGTATTTCATGCACCATGCAGAGGGAGTGCAAGGACCTACTGTCATTAAGTAAGATATTCATATTACTGCCTAAGTTTCAAAGCTTGTTTGCAAGTTATATCAGACAAAGAGTTTATTTAGTACATTAGTGTTTCTTTGTTTCATGACATGAAGTTTTTGGCTTTTTTCTTTTGGACAAGAAATTTACTTAACTTTTGATACTTTACTCTTAAATAATAAGGGTAGAGTTATTTTGCAGTGCGCCTTTATGAAAATTGAACATGTAAATAAATATTGATGGAAATGTACTGTTATGTAATAAGACCAATGAGCTAGTCTAGGTAAGCACATAACTTCTTACCTCATGTAGCAAGGTTTTTGATAATGCAGGTAACCACATTGATATTGGTATTTAACATTTAATTAGTGTTACACAGAGAGACAGATGTATATACAAATCAGTGCAGATTATACCGTATAAAGTTAGTGAGTTTTGTAGTCCAAAAAGGATGAGTAATAAATGTCATATAATTCAACCAATGTTTCTAAATGGATGAAGTATAGAGGATGTGTTGGACAATAAAACTGTTTTACTTTGTGATAATTGCAAAATGAAAATATCTTGGAAAAATATTAATCTGTACTTTTAATCATGTAAGAAAGTCTCATTAAATAGCTATCTTCAATGAACCTAATGCCCTTGGTTAATATTATGCTATCAAAAGAAAAACAACTACAGTAAGATTCATAAGAATTTTTGCTGTCTCTGATGTACAACATATAATGCTTATAGTGAATTAAAACTCAAAATTTCAGTTTCCTTTGCAATATAACTGTGGATAATTTAGGAATCCTACCTCTTTAAATACAGACTAAGCTCTGGTGCAAATCATCTTCTAAAGACAAGGTACTGAGGCTCTGAGACATTCAATGACTAATTCAAGACAGACCCAGTGATACTTCTAACTGCATTTCTAGGGCTCTTCTCACTATACATCTAGTAACTTGTTTACGAAGTCAAGATGCTACTCTTTGTCTCCTGGACCCTGCCTGCCTTTTATCATGATTACAAAACCCCTGTTTCATCTTTTAAGTGTGTGTGTGTGTGTGTGTGTGTGTGTGTGTGTGTGTATTTTTTCAAGAAAAGGTGCAGGCAGGCAGGAAGAGAGAGAAGAAAAAAAATTTTTTTGTATTTGATCACACGGACCCAGGGTGTGTGACACGTACTCCTTTGGAGGTTGTTGACCTAACCACTACTCCACCAGGAGTAGTTTACATCCTTTTAATTATATTTTGAAATTCTATTAGATACAAACTTGTTCCTTCTTAGTATATCTGAGAAGCTTAGGCCCCAAGTGAGCTCAGTTTAATATTTGATCACTGAGAAATTGTTTCTAGCCTCCCCAAATGTAAAGATCTTATAGGATTGCCTTTATCAAAAAATTGTGTGAGATTTCAGAAAAGTTTTTGATATCTGACAGTTTCTACAAAACCCATGCACTCTGTTTACTCTAATGGCTGAGACAATTGTAATATTTTTCTATTATTGCTTAGAAATCTGTAGTTTCATTACTTTTATTGTACAAGAAAAAATAGAGTTCTTTTGTGACATTCTTTAGCTTTGAGTAAGTTAAACATTAAATGACTGTATTATTTAAAGGCAGAAAGATGGAACATGAACCAGTTTGTTTGTTGTTTCGGTTTTTTTTTTTTTTTTTTTTTAATACACACACGGCTCCTACTTCCATCAACCTAGAGAGGTCAGTGGCAAATAGGTCAGTCAGGTTGATGTGATTTAGTGATGTGATGCAATTGATGTGAAAATTTGCAGAGTACATCATCAATGTTGTTAAAAATTATTTTGGTTCCCAATAGGTTCTTCCTGAAACTAACAATTTCAATGAGCTAAGCAACATGTATTCATTTTTTAAAGGTGAACATGTTATAAAACACAATATTTGGAAAGGTCACACTGTGTGGTTGATACCCTGGAAACCAATACAGTTTTTATTTTAATTTTCTTCTATGTCCTTTTAAGCCAGAAGTTGCCCTCAAAAGCTGTATATCATCTAGTGTGCATCCATGGAGCTCAGGTGGCTAAGGAGGCTAAGTTCCAGACCATCTAAAGCCCAAGGACTTGAGTTCCTACCTGGGGTCAGGAGGAAAAAAATATGAAAAAAATGATAGTACATAGTGTACATATAGTCTACATTATATAAGAAAATCTCTTTAAAAGGTTATCATCAGTGAACCTAATGCCCTTGGTTAATACTGTGTTATCAGAAGAAGAAAAAAAAAAACCTATAATTTAAATTTTCTAATTTAATGGTTTTCAGCATCCACAGTTCCCAAGCTAATTGCAAAGTTTTCCTCTAGGTAGCGTTCACACAGATTTTGCCCTTCTTTTTTTTTTTTTTTTTTAGAGTTGCATGTTTGGAAAAAAAATTGGCCTTCCATAAACCTTCTTTGATAAAACTTGGAGACTGATAGGTAGATATTCTTTTGTGTTTTCTTTTTTAAAAAAAGCCTTGTACCCTTGATATTTTATTTAAAAACTTCTTAAGAGTAAGACTATTATCTATATGGTATCATAATTATATTATCTTTGGACTATTGTCACTAGTTTTATTAGAATGAAAAATTTTGGACATTTTAGTAACTGAATTTCATTGAATTACCACATTTTATAGTCAATAATATGATAAAAATATTCAAAGTATTACCCTTGTATATTTGCAAAGAGGAAAGAACAAGAATCTTCCGTAGATGATGATCTTTCAAAATTATTAAATGATTGAAAATGATTAACATTAAAGATATTTTGTTTCCAAAATAAGCCATACCTTTTTGGTCATAATAACAATTGTTTCTTTCATTTCTAAAATACTGAAAAATATACTATTTAAGATTCTATGAATATTTAATATACTTAGATTTGCTTTCCAGAATAGGGGAGTATGGAATGAATGTTTGAGGCATGTTAAGGATCGAATTGGACTACTGGTGGTGAATGTAGGATATTACATATGGATGTTCACTTGAAAGAATGTGCAACTTAGAAATATATAGCAATGCAGTATTCCTTCAATAAAATAAAAAAGAAAACCATTGCTCTTATAATGTCTGACCTGTACAGAAGTGGTGAAGATAGAAAGCTGGCAATACACTTGATGTATATGTTATAGAAGGAAGTAGTGATATCAAGACAATAATGGGAGTGCCTTGTGGTCATTAAGAGATCATGCCAAATAAACAATTGGGTATATGAAACTGGACCTGAGAAAATAGATCTAAGCTTGGATCATGTATTTATAAATGATCTGGATGTATGCAGTAATTGAGAGCTATGACATAGAAAAGCTGAAGGAAATTATTTGGTTATAGCAGGATTGGTTTTTTGTTTTTTGTTTGCCTGTTAGACAGGACAGTGAAAAGATAGAAGCAACAGAGTGTGATATCTTAGATGGATATGGAATATACTGAGCTCATATTTTGTAGGCATTTATTGAGATCTAAGCTTAGTATTTCCAAAACTGCTAGAGATTTGTTGAACTGTTTGGAGTACAAAGTAATAATTATGCATAGATTGCTAGTCCAAGTGAATCCGGTGTTCTTTCAGAATTCCCCCAAAAGCAGTCTCATCAGTGTTGCTGTCGGTCTCTGTCTTTCTCTTTGCCTTCAGCAAACTTTAAAAAAAATGCTTTTAAATGAGTAACAATAAAATACACAATTACATGTTGTTTGTACTTCACTCCTGTTTCCATCTCATATTTTTCCTTTTACCATATTCTTGATTAATTTCATGAAATTTTGAAATTTATTATTTCTTTGAAATTTTGTTCCCACTATGTTAACCACAGGGTGGTTTACAAAAAAGAAATTTGAAATAAAAAAAAAAATATTATAAATATTGGTTGTATAATTTCCCCTAGATATCATACAAATTTATTCAGAGGAAAACTGAATTTTGGCATCTTTCTCTTTGTAAATTTTTGTTTAAGATTGACAATAAAAGAAAACTCTATTATCTTTCAAAAATGTAAACTTTTGCCTTTTCATTTAAACTTTTAAATTCAGTAGGAATGGGTGATTACCACTTCCTACAAAGGCCATGTAAAAATAGTTTAAAAAATGCAGTATCTTTCAAAACATTCTTCATTTGAAGTAGATTGCTTTTAAAGTGTATACATATGTATGTTGTAACTAAGAATGGGTGTTCATGCATATTAAAAGGCTGAACTTTCAGTTGGTTATCATTTGTTGATATTTAGCTATGTTGAAGTCCTGTATATTTCATTTTCTGTTCTCTAGAGTTTTTTTGCTTGAGATAATTTAGTTCTGAAATCTGTTACCTACATACATCAAAATGTGTTTTCTTTTAATAGAAAGAGAAGTTTTTTTTTTTTTTTGTGTGTGTGTGTGTGTGTGTGCATGCTTGTGTATTTTCTTGATGAAAAATATTTTAAGTTATAGGTACACTGCCAGAGAAAAGCATTTCTCTCCAGCTCATTTGTTTTATAGAGACTGCCAGAGTGAATTGAGTACCTTATATAAGCAAGCAGTGGACCTTTGAGCCAGTGCTGTTCTCACTCCTTTTTCATATTTGATGGTCATTAGAATTCTATCTTCACACCTAGCAAGCCAGAAAGTGAGCATAAACATGATGTTGATAGTCACAGAAAGAAAGAAAAAAAGCAATAAAGCACTTAAAGCTATTGAAGTTTCAATCTAGCCATTTTCTCTTGAGATGATGATATGCCCTTGTTTTACTACAGATTCATGTTAACTTAGGCAAATGCACCACCCATCTAGCAGTTTGAGGAAGAGACACACTAGTGTGTTACAGCATTCTATTCTGCTGAAAAGTTCTTATATCTGAACTAAGAACTTACTTGAGATTGTGTCAGAGTTAAAGGTTTAAGGCAAGGTTTCTGAATATTGGTTTGGTTACGGGTGGGGCCAGATAACTGTGTCTTGGGGCCTGCCTGTGTTTTGTAGGGTATTTGGCAGCATCCCTGGCCTCTAGTCTCTAGATGCCAACAGGCACTCTCCTTATCTATGACAAGCCAAAAATGTCTCTAGACAAGCCAAATGTCCCCTGGGGAAAATTACTCCTACTTTACAACTGCTAGATTTCAGATAATTTAGAATAACTTTAAACAGTTAAAACAAAAGAAAAGCTATGAATTGTGTTTCAGAACTGCACTCACATACACATGCAAACATGAAAAAAATAGTGTTCTTACATAATTAAAACATTTTAAGTATGTTAAACCATTAGCTTGAAAATGAGAATGAAAACAGAGCATTTTTAGTTAAATGCAATTTTCATTCTTAGAAATAACATTATAAACCATTGACTGATCCTGCTGAAAATTGATTTTTTTTAATGTATCCTTATTTTCAATGATTGATTATTATCAGTCAGTATTAATTCTTATCAGTATTGTTATTATCAGTATTAATCACAAATTTGGAAGATGATGTAATTCTCAATGCATATTGCTATTTGTATCCAATAGTTGATTCTGGGAGCCAGCTAAAAATAATAAAATATGGCCTTATTTATTTTTTATTGTTAGATATAATTGCATTATTTATTCAAGGAAATAAAATATTAGATGGAAACAGGAGAGTCTGCAAGGGTAAATAATCCATTTGTCACCATTGAGCTTTAATCATTTAATGAGTTTATTCATCTTAAATTAAGTGATCATAAAGCAAGTTATTGTTTTTTATTTTGTTTTTCATTTGTCATAAAAGAAATATATTAAAAAAAGTTGGCCAAGTCTGGTATAAACAATAAATATAATTTTTTAATTTTTACTTTTCTCGATTTAGTTTGTTTTTCATCAATTAATACATTCAGTTAATTTTTTTTTTTTTTTCTCTAAGTGTACTGGTCTGTTGCCTGTTGACTTCACAAAATGATGGTTCAATCTACAGTAAAAGCCAGTTTTGGTATATACAATTGCTTTCCTGTTTCATTAATTGAAGCTTTGAAATGTTCACTGTTTATAGTAAATTAACAAAGACTTTTTCCCTCATTCAAGATTTCACACTGTTATTAATAAGAGGACATTTATGCTGATTATTTTATTGATAGTGAAGTTTGACATATTTTGAGTTAAGAATAACAAACTCCTGTTTAGTTTGAGGGGAGTGGCCACCCTGGAATCTGAGCAACTTGGTGTATGGAAATCATTGATTGTTAATCAGAAAATGGAATCTTTTGTATTAGAAGATAAACTACTGAAATCAAACTTTCTTTCTTATGATCAACTTCTGTTTTTCACTTTCTCTTAAGAATATCATAGGTCAAGAAATAACAGATATAAAAAGTGAATATGTGAAAGTTATATTACATGGAAATGGTAGATAATAAGAAGGAACATAAGTTTGCAAAAATTTGTGGTTATGCTCACCATAGGTCGTCTTTAATTGCCTCTATACTTTCTTAAGAGACAGGTTCAAAAGAAAATTAAAGTCAAACTAGTTTTACTCTATTTTACATTAAATCTAGAAGTTTTAACTAAACTCTCCTTCCATAAAACATATACAATAGCCCTATATATGTATACATGTATGTATACACACTTATATGTAACTCAAGACAAGTTAAAATTATAAAGAGACAACATGATCTAAATATTTGAGGCTTCACGCAGTTAAAAGTACAGCTTGCACTGCTTTGCTCTGTTATGTTATTCTGGAGAAATTGATCAGTATTGCTTATTTTAGCAGCTTCATCACTGACTTTAGACCTTGCCTGAAGTGTTTCTATTCTAATAGCAATTATGATTTTCAATTACTGGCTGTGAACATTGAGTTGCAAAGAGCACATTCCCAGAAATTTACTTCCACTCCTTTCATTCATCTATTTTCCTTTCTTTTGCATTCCTTAATTTTTTTCTTCATCTGGGAAGAAAAACATATCATGTTTTTCATATCTATATACATGTAGGAATACATTAAACAAATTATTTATTTAAATATTCACTTTTCTCCCTGTAAGTAGAGAATATACTTATGTCATTTGTATATCTAACTTGAAAGGTGACATGTAAACCCACTGGTCACATGCATTTTTGTATGGTATTGACATTTTTAAGATTTTATGAAGTACTTAAAGGTTATACCTAGTTCATGTCCCAGATAGAGGCTGACATTTCAAATGAGATTCAACTTACCCTTTTCTCTAAGAGTATCAACACATAGGCCAGATATAAGATGAAGAACTTGGCCTATCAGGCTAGCAGCCAATAGAAACCAAAGGCACACTAAGTCTAATCAAACAACCGTATCTAAGAATTTTAAAGTAGGCCTTGGTTTGCATCTTATATTGTACTTTTCATAATGTCCTGTATTGATTATCTATACATTGATAACAATGAAAAGTTTTCTGATTCATTTGCACAGCCACCATGTCATTACTTCTCTGAAGTGCAAATCCCTGAATTCATCTCCTAGAGATTAAAATACAGCAGTTCAGAAGTGGGTACTGGAAATGTGCACTTTAAACAAATACCTATGGTGATGCCTATAGATGTTATCTCTTAACTACTCCTTATGAAACACCACCCACCACTCCATATCACTGGCTTGTTGGCATTTCCTAGGACTGAGTGAGATAGCAAGACTTCTTCCCCCTCATTCTCTACCTTCATCTCCCTGATAACATCTGCTCTGACACTGATTGGTTATACAAGACAAAGTCCCTGCATTTAGTAATTTATATAAATGCTTTTAAAAGTCCAGACAATTAACCTATGAAAGAATAATCAGAATATTACTTTTTTTTTTAACATGGGAACTTTCTATTCCATTTATGCTAAATTCAATATCTGACTATTTATGTTACCCCAATTCTCAATCTTTATGCTTCATTTCAAGCTCTTGTAATTTTTTTGAGTTTGTATGTGTTTATTTTTGTATAAAAGGAAAAATATATGTTGCGTGAAAGTAGTAATCAAAGTTTAACTTCATTGCTGTTTCTTAGAAATCGAAATTTACTATTGTTGGGGCATCAGCACAATTGAAAAACAAGGAATCAGGGTCATAGGACTAAAGAAGGTTGTGATGAATAATTTATCTGACATGCAATCAAGGAGGAAACCACAAGTCTCAGAGAAGGTAGACTCAAAGTAAGAGAAATAAGGGAAAAAGTTGAAGTCAAAATAGGAAAAACAAGACAAAACAAGAAGCAATCATAGATTAACACAGTATACCACAATTAGTTACATACCATATGCAAGATTCAGGAAATCTCTTTTGGTACTCTTGGTGAGGGCTATCCTGATTAGTAGGCAGAATAAAAAAGAAGCTCTGCTTTTCTGATCTGAAAGAAATGGAAAACAAGTTTCTTTCAAAAACACTCATTCAGTGCGCCCTGGTAGTGTAGTGGTTAGATCCTCTGCCTCTGGCTGAGTGCAGGCCACATATATCCCATGCATCCTGGGACCGAGGGAAACAACCAAGATGTACAACCAAAAAAAAAAATGAATAAAAATGCTTTCTCGTCTCTCTTCTTGCCTTGCCTGCCTACTTGCCTTTATTCCTGCCTGTACCATTCCTTAAAAAACAAGAAAAAAACACAAACTCATTAAAGTTATATTTGATTTTTCTTAATATGATTATAACTAGTCTCTAGAAACGTGTTTTACTATAGCTCCAAGGATCTGACAATACTGATGTCATTTCAAAATGACTATAGGAAACTTAAAAAAAAAAATAATAGAACATAAGATTCTTTCCCAAATGACAGAAAAATCACTTCTCTTAGTTGAGGTAAAGGAACTTGTTTCAAGGAAACAGTGACAAGATCTTCTTGGAGGATTTTTAAAAGTGAACAAACTTTTCTTCAATGTTATCCTTAAGATACTGGCCTGTGTTTCTGTTAATATGTAAATGTTACAGAAATAGACATGCTGGGTTCTTCATCTGCCTCAGAGTGGATGCAAGATGACAGAGGTATAGAAAAGAACTGCTTTAGTTGAGAAGTTAAAGAAAGGATGAATCTCACTCAGCAGTATCCTGTGAATAAAGAACTTGGGCTTCTCTGTCATGCAAAAGAAAGCATTGTGTGAATATGAGGGATAGACAGGCTCAAAGAACAGAAATTTTGAGCTTTGCTTTCAAAACCAAGCCTTAAGAGAATCGTGAGCCTGAAGTAGACAGACAGGCTGATGAATAGAGTTGTCAGGGAGAATGCAAAGCAAGGTGTGAATTTTGGTGGTGTCGTATAGCAACTCCACCTCCCTAAGGAATGCTGCTCTTAAGGACTACTTGAAGGTGAGGAATGCTGAGAGATAAAAGGGAGGCCTGAAGACAAGTGGAGCAAATCATTGAGGACAACTAGTAAGCATTCCTTATTTTTCATATCATTTAGAATCGCCATATTCCTTCCCCTAAAAAGATCGTGCACCAAAACTTCCTTGCGTAGATAGTCTATCTGAGGCAGCACAGTCTAGCACTGTAATTAAGATTGCTCTTCTGAAGCTAGGATTCTTAGGTTCTAATTCTGATTCGATAGATTATAATGCATCACTCATTAAAAGAAAAGTATAACTTAAAATATGCATTTTATCTGTTCATATCTAAAATAAGAATAATTATTTTACTCAAATTACAATGCCGTGTGGATCACATAAGTAACTTAGTAAAGTGCATAGAATGCTGAGTGGCACAATAAAACCCTTAAATAAACTATCAAGTTTAATTTCTGGACTAAGTTATCAATTGCAGTGATCTTGTCATTTTCAGATAATCTATAATCAAAAGAGAGATACCGTAACAATAAAGATACAATTATAGACAATAGGAAAAAAAATTACTGCAACTTAAGAATGCAGTTAAATTATTTGAAGGAAAATTAAGTTGACAATGTTGTCGATTAAAGGAAGAATAACACTTTATCCAATTGGGAAATTAATTTTATAATTAGTAGCAAGAAAATGCTATTCTGTGGTTGTAAAAAATAATAAGAAAAGATTTCATGGTAGTGTATTAGAACCATCTAAAATTACGGATAAAAATCCTATCTAGTACATGCAGTGTATCTCCAGTGTGTTCAGTGAACTGTTAAAAACCATGAACTCATACCTCTTTGGGTCAGAGCAAAGAATTAAACAAATATATTAGTTCTATAGTTTTATGCATACTTTTCTAAAATATGCTAGCCTTTATTTTAATAAAACACTGTGCTTTTAGTTGGTAAGGAAGTTGCATTCTTGGATTCAGAAATGCAATAATCAGTGTTGCTTTTTAAAGCAGTGTCGGAAGTGTTGTGAGTGTGCATAGGGCACCCATGTCTCCTGAGGATTGGAGCTGTTCTGGAAAGAATTCAAGGAGAGATGCTTGATGGCAGCCCCAGGTGGCAAGTTTATCAGGAGTAGCGCAGACAGAGCACGCCCTCTGTTGGCAGGAAATCTACAAAAGGAAGCACAGTCTAAGGGAATCTCTTATATACCCAGTGGATGGGATTCTCCCCTTGGCCTGATTACAAAGGGTATGTTCATGGGTTACCAGAGAATTCAAGCCCCTTTCCAATATGCCTGACATTTAAGAGGGAGTTGTTAGAGGCCTGGCTAAGGTTTACTAAGGAAATGTCTTCTTTGTAAGCCCCTCCCCACACTGCCTGGGGCTAGGGTGGTCGTATCCTACCTAGGTGACACTGATCTGGCAAGCTTGAGTCTTGGGCAGGTAATTAATATCCTTCTTACACATCTGTAGTCCTACTTCATTGCTTTCAAGATGCTCCCCTTTTCCCTATGCTGTACCTCATCACAAACACCAATCAGATGATTTTCTGCTGGACTTCATATTCAGCAGACCAATATTGTGTTAATCTTTTAAATATTAGTTGACAGCCAATGTTTCCAAGAACTAATATATCCAACAAAAGCATTCCATAACAGGAAAAGATGCTCAAACCCAAAAGGAGTTGATATAATAAGGTACACTGATATAAAAACATTATTTCAAGAAAATATAGAAAGAAAAACCCATCATTATATTTATAATCTCATACACAGAGTGCATGTATCCTTGATGGCTTTCTGACACTGAAGGGAGGACAAATGTAATAGTTACAGTGTGCAATTCAAACTGAGAAAGACAGTTCTTATATTCTGTGATCCTCTGAAGTGAACTATCTTATACATAAGTAAAGCAAATTGCTACCTGATGAGAAGTAGACTTATTAAGATAAATAGAAATGCTGACATGATTATGACTTAGTTTTCAGAAAATAACATTTTTAGCTAAATTTTCAGACTCTTGTAAGAACATTGTGGGATATATATCAATATAGACAAGGTGAAAGGATTATGTCCTGAACCAAAGAATGGGTGCTGGTTTATTTGGTTGTACTGTGTCATCATATTTGACAAGATACCATTGAGAGCATGGATATTGTTGATCCATACACTTGTTACAACAATCTAAAGGATGGTAATGGTGCAGAATTTGGTTCCAACAAAAATTAACATGACAGTCTTCCAAAGATGGAATTAATGAGTCTTGATAAAAGGTGACATTTTCCTAATTTATAAAAAGATACTCAGGGATAAGCAATAATCCTTAACTATAATTTAGAAATCTATCAATGCGATAGTGATTTCAGCTCAACTCAATATTCTTCCTTCCCACCCTGCCTACTTTTTTCTATTTAAAAGTCTCCTCCTCTCCTGATTCATGAATGCAGCCTTTATTAACTCTGACATTGGAGCCAATATCATCTTGTATATTATCTTGGCAATAGATTTAATTAAGAATATAAATCTTATGTGTAAAGTACTTAGAGCAAGGTATAAATGTTTTCATTTTCTCATTATGCTAATCAATATTTTAATTCTTGTATTTGAAAATCAATATCTAGGTGTCAGGTTTTTTTTTAAGATTTATTTATTTTTTTAAGTTGTTGATACATTGGGGCTCATCATATTCAAATATTAATAGAGGGAACTTTATAAAAGAAAAAAGCAAAGCAAGTATTTGTTTTTAGCCATAGGGGATTGTGTGTGTGTGTGGGGGGGCGGGGGTGGTGTTTTACTACATGCATAATGGTAATTGTATTACCATTGGTAGAATAGCAAGAGTTAGGATCCAAATTTTATAAATGTAGCATTTACTTACTACTATTATGGTTTGGGGATTCATGTTACAACACTGAAGCATTGACTCAGTCTTTAAGGAGTGTATATGGAATCAGAATCTTACTTAGAATGAAATATGAGTTATTTAACATGTGACTTCATGAATGGCACTTTTGATTTATAAAACAATAATATACTTCAATAAAGATTTATTTTTTTAAGCATAAGATATATTTGTAAAAGGTATCTTATAAAAGATACCTTTTAATAATTCTTCATAGATTTAGACAGAATCTTTTCTATGTGTGTGAAAGAGCCCCTAAATGTTAACTTTTTAACCCTTTCTTATACCTTGAGCTTCAGGAAGCATTTTAAAATACGTGGAATACTTCTTATACATTTAGTCCTCATATATGACTTTTTTCAAGTTATTTTTTAAGTTTTTTTAAAAAATCAGTAAATTATATTCATGATATAATATGAAATAGTGATGAATTAAGGTTGAGTACTTATTTATTTTTATATATTATTTTAGTAGCTGTACTATGTTCCACAGATAAATGCACCTCAATATATTCAACATCTCCATTGTTGATATATATTCTAGTCATTTTCAGTTGCCATTAAAAAATGTTGTGATAAAGATGTTTTGATTGCAGAATATTTAGTAATTATAACCACAATTATGCTGTCATCATTATATCCTTATCATTGTATTCCTGGGATAATCTTAGGCCTGTCCTCAACTTGGTCAATACCAAGAAACAGAATTTCTGTGGACCAAACATAGTCAGATTATCTCTTTTCTTTATTAAATTGTTTGCATGCTTTCTTAAAATTTACATGCATTTCAAAACAGGAAAAATTGAACAATATGGTGTATGGCTTTTCATTTATTATCATTATTCATTTAGGCTTGTGTATTATATAATACATATATATGTATATATGTGTATATATATATTGGTTTTATTATTTCACATCACTATATACTTTTTAGGATGTTGAATTCACACCTCAGTCTGTGTGCATTTCATACCACACCCGCCACCAGCGTTCTAGTTTCCTTTACCACTTCTTATTTTTTCATTTGATTTTTATTTTGATTTGGTTTTTTTAAGGCCAAGAAAAGAACATGATTTATCACATTAAATACTTATTTCAAAAGAAACTCAGGAGAGTACAATATATTGGGTATCTCTAGACAATTAAACATTAAAAAGAGTATTGTAGAATATATAAAACTTCATATGGTAAATTTGAGTCACAATTCCTTAATTTAGAAATGTTAAAAATTGGAATTATCAAGAATAAATTAACTCAAAATAAAAAAAATCCTGTTGAAAATAAAATTCAAAAAATATGGATAGTGTTATCTTTCCAAAGAAAGCAATATCAATAACAATGAAACTAAACAGGATAAAATATTAGGCACACATGATTTGGGCATAAAAGATAAATTTGAAACTTGACCCTGACTCTTGTATACTATATAACCGTAGGCAGTTTTCTTATCTTCATTTTCTCATCTATAAAATAGGGATAATAAAATCTGCATCATAGTCTTATCCTAAATAAGATAATATATGCCAAGTTCTTAAATAGACCCCACAGAACAATCACAAGCAAATAAATTGAAGAGGTAGTCAAAAGTCTCCCTAGGATCAGATGGTTTTTCCAATGAGTTTAAACTTATCTTCAGAGAAGAATTAATACCTATTCTACTCAAACTCTTAAAAAATATTGAAGAGCAAGGAACACTCCAACATTTTCCATGAGGCCAACATCACAATGATTCCAAAAGCAGATGAAGACATCACCGAGGAAGAAAATTACAAACCAGTATCTCTGATGAACATAGATAAATAGGTCAACTAGATCTGTTTTCAAGTGGGGTTTCTTTATACTTCATAGTGCATCTGTAATATTTGGGGGAGAAATGTTTTTGTGGTGATAAATTTTTGCCATTGGACAAGCTTTATATCATTCCTTCAGTTCTGATAATCTCATAGGGTGTAGTATCGTAGGTCGAGAATCCTTTTCTTTCAGCCTTTGGATATATCATGCTATTCCCTCCTGGCTTGTAGAGTTTTAGTTGAGAAATCCATTGACAAATCATTACAGGGTCTCCTTTGTATGTGATTCATTTTTCCCTGGATGCTTTCAAGATTTTTTTCTTTATCTTGTATTTTTTGACATTCTGGTGACATTGTGTCTAGGTGCAGGTCTTCCTGGGTTTCTTTTATAAGGTATTCTTTGAGCTTCCTGGGTCTGGATGCTTGCTTCATTGTTCAGGTTAGGAAAGTTCTCATATGTTATTTCTTTGAATACAGTTTCTGCCCCATTTTCTCTCTCTTCTTCTGGGACCCCTATAACATGAATGTTGTTTCTTTTGAAGTTATCCCATAGGGCTCGAATGTTTTCTTCATTTCTGTTCATTCTGTTCTCTTTTTCTGGTTTGCTTGAGTGCCTTCCTCTGCCCTATTTTCTAGCTCACTGAGTCTGTTGGAGGCATCCGCCATCCTAGTCTCGATTCCCTCTATTGAATTCTTTAGGTCAGCTATTGTGTTCTTTATTTCCTTGACATCTATGTTGAGCTGCTTCATTTATTCTCTTTTATTATTTTTCTTCCTTTATAGTTTACTTGATTTGTATGAGTATGTTTATCACTGTTCCCCTAAGTTTATCCTCAGGTAGTTTACAGATGTCTGTTGTATTCAGATTTTCCCCTGGGTTTTTTATTCGATCCATCATTTCATGTAAATTTCTCTGTATGTTTGCTTTGTTGAGCATTTTGTTTGTTTTTGTGAATCAGGTTTCCCTGCAGTGATACCCTTGTGTAGGGTATTGACTTGTACTGAATAAGCCTGAATCTAGATTTGGACACTGGGATTTCTTGAGTTTTTGTGGTCTCACCACTGATTAGATTTCTTGATGTTCTTAATTGGACCCTCTGTTGCTGCCAGAAAGTTTAGTCTATGGTGTTGGAGTTTCTTTGGGGGATGCACAGCCTTCCCCTCAGCATCCCAGCTCTTAACTAAAATGACTACCTTATTGTTGGCCCACCATCAGCAATCAGGCTGCAGTTTCACCTAGGCCTGCAAGGTTGTGCTAGTGGGTAGCATTGATGGGTTCTCTCTCTGGAAGACTGTCTTGTTCCTTTAAGCCTGAGGATGAGGAAGGTTCTGTAGCTCTGGGGCAATATGGCGGGAGTGGGTGGAGATGGGTGATTCACCTAGCTGCCTTCTGGTAATAGTGGCACCCAGTGTGATTTTCTCTCTGGACCTCCAGTTCAAACTACTGGGGCACTGATGCCTATTTCACCCTGTGCCTAGACCCTCTCCCTGACTCTATTCTGGCCCTGCTTGGCAGGCTCTCCTCTTCTTTCATGATGCCTGGGAAGGCTGGTTCTTCCTACTTTCCACCCCCTCTGCCTCTGAACCTGAACATTTTTGCCTGTCCTTTGTTGTCCTGATTACTGCTCTGTTTCTACAGCCTCTCTGCTTGCTTTTTCTCTGTTTTGTTTTTCTGGAAAATAGGCGAATTTCTAGTTACTCTATGGAGAGGATATGAGTCTCGTTCCTATCAGGTCACCATCGTGGCTGGAAATCCTTATTTATTTTTCTTTAGTATAAGACCAAAGTAATTTAAAATGAATAGCATTTATATATTATATTATGTCACTCTTTTCAATTAACTTGAAATTACTACATTGAAATATTATTGAAACCATTCTTCAATGTGAAAATTTGTTTATTGAATAAAGGAAGTGACATGATGGCAGTTATAATTCTGGGTAGCTTTCATCTTTACTTGTGATCTATAACCTTGAGCAAATTATTTTTGCCTTTCTGTGACTCTGTTTTATCCACTATAAAGTTGAAATAATAGTAGAACCTCTTCCACAGGCTTACTAAAACATTAAATAAGTAAACTGATGCAGTACAATTAGAACAGTATTTCATATGTAATACATAAGCAAGAAACATTAACTATTCTTATCAGCATTATTATCTCATGTAATCTTCATTTATTATGGAGTTTTTTTGGTTATTGTTCCTATATTACATTAGGAAACTGAGGCTTAGAGAGGTTGATGTCTATTTCATAGAAAATTTTGATATTTAAACAACATAGAGGATATCAAAGCACTTTTGAAACATGAAATCCAGTACAGATAAAAGGAGTTAGGGATTATATGAACTAAAGAGAACAAAGAATAACACAGTAACAGGTACTTCCTAGAAATTTAAGCGGTGATGTGTAAAAGAAGCAATTTCTTCATATAGACTGTAATTTATGAGGAATATGATTCTCACTGACTCTAGAATCATAAGCTGTGTCTAAGATACATCAAGGCAAACTTCCTGTGGTACCGAGAGTAAAAGCTCTTTAATCTGACATTGGTTTATTTAAATCATAAACAATTAGAAACAAATGTCATTTGCAGTCAGCTCCTTGCCCCATTGTTCTTTAATGAAAATACCAGATCATCCAAACATAATTAATTCAGTTTATTTTTATGAATATTTTATTTAATATTAATGAGATTTGCCCACAGCTATGTGAGTCATGGTTTCTGAGGTTTTCTTATTTTGTTTCCTGTTTTATAAATGAATATTTAGCTAAAAGATCTACCATGCTATGCAGATAACTTGTACTAATATTATTGTGGAGTTTTTTTGCTTATTTTATCTAATATAATAACCTCTTATTAGTTGTTGTAAGAATTGCATTTTCTTTGTGTACTATCCAACTGATTATGTTTTTTAAAAATGCATTTGCCCCTTGTGCTAGAAAAATTACCCAGTTAACATCCTGATAATAGTAGTGATTTTCAGGAAAGGATTTGTGGATCTTTTTCTCTATAATTTACTTGCTTCATCTGACAACCTTCCCAATGGCTATTATCAGTGTGGTGTTTTTTCCCATGATCTTTACCCAGAACTGCCCCTTGCTGTTTTACTACGTTTTTAAGTACTGTGATACCTTCGTCAGTTTGCTGTTGATTGGAATTAGTCACATTTTTTTTTTAATTGTTAAGAACTTTCCAATGATACATATTATAAACACCATTCAAAACTTATTTTTCTCTCAGCAGAGGAAAAACAGAATTACAAAATTTTATAACTTAAATGATATTAGAGATCATCTTGTCTTATCAATCAACACATTTAGTAGATTTAAAAAAAAGCTTTTCAGAAGTTAAATATGAAAGCCAAGGTTACACAGAGATTACATAACAGTAGACCTAGGATATTTTCCCCATATTGTTTTGCAATTCACAACTAGATAGGCTTAGGCTTCGTATTGATGGTGAGCTAAATATGAACATAGGGTTTGGGTACAGTCCACATACATCCCAGGTTCATGTCCTGGGACTTGTGGGGAACAACCAAATTAACAACTAAATAAAATGAATAAAATGCTTCTTTGTCCCTCTCTTCCTGCCTGCTTGCCGACTCACCTTCATTCCTACCTTTCCTTAAAAAGAAAAAAAAAAAGTTAAATAGTAAATCTAACTTGCTGGCATTAACAGTTTCAATGAAAAAAAGAAAAGATTTTCCTTCAGATCATATTAGTTGCTTGTCAAAGAGTCATCCTGATAAAGTTCACGCTCTTTTCTCCTTCAAAAGGATCTGGGTGCCTTACATATGCCTTGCTGGTAGCACTCCGGGTGAGTTTTTTTTTTTTTTTTTTTCTCTCAGATTAGATACTATTAAAATAGAGGAAATAGCTTGGCTTGAAATAGAAATTTTTGGTAACTTAGTTTAGACTGTCACCCTAGACTATCTTATGATTAACTACAACTATGCATCTAGTGTAAGAAAAGTAATAAAAATCATCACAATGAATCTTGTATTTGAATAACCATCTGAAATGGTGTGCTTGATCTATTCATTTTTGTTGACAGAGAATTAGAAAAAAATGCAGAAACTTGTATTCCTGTCATCTCTTTACTTTAGTGTTGAATTAATAAGCAAGTGATACATGAGATTGTATAAATTATGCTGTTTTCAGTACATACTAGAAAAAGAAATTGCATCAAAAGCAAAACGACAATGGCTAGGACACAGAGATCCTTTATAGGGTTCTCTAAAAGTGATCTTTTTCCATGAATCTGCTGTTGAAACTCTGGCCACACTGGGTCTGCAGCCAGGGCTGTGGGAAGGGGCTGTCCTCAGCGCCCAGAATGTGAATGATGTGAGCTGGTGAGCTGTACAGCTATTGAAATATGCTTGCCCCTTCCCCAGATTCTCTGGGTAACTTTTTTTAGTAAAAAGATTACTCCAGTTTTTTATTTCAGCCAAACTCAAACTTTTAGTCCAACTGAAATGCATAGTATTAAAAGTCTTCTTTAAGAGTGTCTGACATTTCTCCTATATTATTTGTTAATAATTCTTATTCTCACTTACCAGATAATAATAAATCAAATTGTTCTTCTTTGTCAATGGCACAGTGCGAGATGCTTGAGTAATGTAGACAGTCATCAAAATACTCAAGTTTGAAGAGAAACAGACCTTAGCATTGTGTCTATAAAGAAACAGAAAACTTTGGGTAACAATTATCTGAGCCAAATCAAACGCATGGCATCCTTGATCAGTTCTTAAAGCTTTCCACTTGCAGGCTACAGTCAAGCACTTTACTTGGGGTCTTCTGTGACATTTTCTCCTAGAGGCTTTCCCCCTCCTGTTTCTTTGCTGCCACCTGTCCAGTTTTAGATATTGGAGAATCCTTGTTCTTTTTTCACTTTAGGATTTACATTAAGCCAAAGAGAAAAATTAAAATTCTTCATTTTTTGGTAGGATAAGTGTGTTAATTGGGTTGAAACACCTTTATTCACTGAATGAAGATACATAACAAAATGATTTATTCATTTCCCAAAGCTGCCAAGCAGGAGAGTCACCCCCATTCAGTGTACCCCAAGTATGAGAGCATTTTAGGATTATGAGCAAGGAATTGGACAAGGGTCAGACACCATATCTAGAATGATCACAAAATTACTGACTAGAAAATCAAGACAGCAGGATTAATCAGGGAGGCATCTTGGAGCTCATGTGGCCCTCTGTGAAAATAAATCTTAATTATGTTAGGAATTTTATTTTTCCACAATTTGGAGATGTCTCACACAGTTGTTATATTGTTAGTTAGGCATGCTAACACTGTTTATTTGATTTTTGAATAAAATACATTGAAATTTTCCAGTTAAAAAGAAAAATATATATTCATTGTAGAAAACTTAGAAAAATGAAAAAACAAAGCATAGAAGAGAATGATTCTATTCTTTACATAATTAATATTAACATTTACCAAAAGGTTCTCATTCCATAAATTTTTCAGTGACATTATATTGCGTATATTTTGTAGCCTGCTTGTTTGCTTACTATATATATATGTATACACATATATATGGATATATTCATATAAATACACATGTATTAATATATATGTATGTATATTTGTTGTGACTTCTTCCTTTATGATTTCTTAGCACTCTGCTCATTCTCCTAACACACTGGTTTACATCATATTATGCTTAATTATGAATTTATTAGTTAGCCCTTTTGCTATGATCACTTTCAGAGTTAGGAATCTGTCTTGTTAAATCATTGTGCTACCAAGAATTAGATTTTATATTCATATAGATTCAATAATTTTTCAAAATTGCTGAGACTGAAAAAAACTTAATTTCTTTGGAGACACGGCCCTTACATTATCATCTTTCCTTCTAAGATCCATGGAAGGTCTGGAAATCCTCTGCAGATAGAGTTTTTAGACAGCTATCTCTTTTCAGAGTCAACCCTGTCATTGTAGGATCAGACCTCCCAAGATAAGTCTTTTCCAAGATGTCTAGAGCACTTTTAGACTTTTTCCAATACATCTCACCTTGATGCATGTGGAGTAGGTAAAGGGTAATCAAGACCACAGATGTTAGATATAGAACCCTTGCCAGAGATATGTTTTTTTGTTTGTTTTTTTTAAGAGAAACCTAACTTAAGTCAGGTAAAAAGTCTAGAACCAAGCAAGTTTTGTCATAGGTTGTCATCCGCTCATGTGTAGACCCCTTTTTCTTTTCTCCACATGTCAATTCCCTTTCTCATACTTCATCACAGGATGTAAGTCTTTGATATGTCCAATTTATCTTAGAATTTGCAGTCATGTAAATTCTCCATCTGTACATCATTAGTTTTGGTGTTTTTTGCCTACTACTACTTTCTGGCATTGATTTGTTTGTTTCTTTAGTTTATGTAGAACCTTTGAGGGTTGGGGGAATTTTTCTGTCACCTTGATTTCCTGAGACCTAACTCAAACAACCACAATTTAACTCTATTAAGTAATTTCTGGTGCATAGTAGGTTAGATTTTTAATTGCAGCTTTGCTGCTCACATTTAAGTTTGAGCAAGTTATTTCACTTTTCACCTCTCCGTGTATCACTTTTCCCTATCTGTAAAATGTGAGTAAAACACCTATCCAAAGATTTCTAAGGGAAAAAAATTAAATTTGTTTTGTTTTGTTTTTTAAAGAGAAAGAAGGACACATTTAAAGAAGAAAGCAAAGTAGAGGCAGAAGAAACTTCTTTGTGTATTTGTTCATTTCTGTTTTTTGGTTTTTCACCTTGACCCCAGGTCTAGAACTTGGGTCCCTGGGCTGTGAGCCAACTACCAGCATCTCAGCTGCTTGATCCACAAGAGGGTGCCCCTCACTTAGATTTTCTAAATGAAATAAAAGAATATATAAAAACAACACAGTGCCTAGAAAGTAGCAGATCATAAGTATATATCCTTGACCTTCTTTAATTTTTTTCCCTTATTAAGGCCTCTTAACACCTAGAATTAATTCCGCTTCAGACAATCAGTGATGTGGTTCCCTGAAGAGTAACACTACATATGGCTCTTATCTGTTTGGTAAAGGCAAGAGAGAATACATTTTATGTAAGGAAAAATGAAGTAGCCCTTATGTTCCCTTTTTTTAGCAGTTACAAACACAAAAGTAGCTACTGTATGTGAGAGAAGCCTGAATACCATGTGTTTGAAGTTAGTGAAAGGCAAGGTATGCAAGTCTGAAATACGCATTTTAGGATCTTGTTCATGGCCCAAAAACTATCTAGTGTCCATCACAAATTAGAGCTTATTTTATAACAGGATGGACATATGAAATAATTTTGTAGATTATCCAAACTGCTAAGGCTTCAGAAATCTCTGGATTGTAGCTCCAGGGAAAACAGTGGCTCCCAGGACACACTGCTCTATAAGTGGGTGTTTAAGGTATATTCTGGGAGCACATAAGTGAGCTGCTGCCTTTTAAAGTTCTCCAGTCTACTCTACCTGAATCATCTCAGGGCTAAACTGAGGCCACAATTTTCATTTGGACATCTATTTTATAAAGCTAAGTCTTCTATGTTCTTGGGGATAACTGCATACTTATTAGGGTATAAGGATGGACAAAAAAAAAGTCTTCTGATCCCCAGGAATTGGACAAGAGTCTTTGTAGTTGGATTCTAGCCCAGAATTGAATTGTTAGTCTAAGAACTTCAAGGAAGATGCAGGCTTGTTCTGGATCTTGTGCCTCTCAGGCTCTCTGTCTGTTGGTTGGTTCAGGTTTCAGGAATGGAGTGCGAAGAGGGGATTTAGGAAAAAACAAACAAAACAAACAAACAAAAAAGATAGTTATGTGACACCTGGGATCTTTCCTGATATCTTCTAGCTAGTTGTCATGTAGTCAAAGACCTGATAACAGGAACAGAGTTATCTCTTTGGTGAAGGGTCTAATTTGTATTTGGTTTTGAGTGTTTTGGGACATGGTGGAGATTTCAGAGAAACTATAATTAGTGGCTTATAAATTTAAAATAATATATTGTGTTTGAAACTTCCTGAAAGCTCCATGTTTCCTGAAAGAAAAATGTAACCTTTGATGTAGGTAAGAGTATAGATACCTGCTTTAGGCACTGCTTCTTTTTCCCCACTGTCCATACCAACATTATTTTATAAAAGCAGCAGCTCATGCCAGCGAGGAACCCCTGAGAATTCAGAGCTTTGTGTTTACTTACTGATGAATAGAAACAAAGACTTCAAATTAACTGGAAGATGCATCTCTATCTTTTTAAGAATATGCCTCATGTAGACCTTAGATTGTAGAAGAGGATGAAAGAGACATGCTGGAACCAATTATACATAAATTCTGTGAGAGTTTCTTGAAATAAAGTTCTCTTATAATTTTTCCCAAGATTCATCTCGTGACTTAAAAAAAAAACATTAAAAGGGACAATATATGTGTATGTGTATTCTTTATATTGGAACTTCATTTTCTGATCCCAAAATTAGTTCATATAGTGGATAGATTTATAGCAAGAGCATGAGCCAACATCTAGACAATCAATGAAGGCTGAAAATGTGGCCCTCTGAGAATATTAATGATTCAGTGCTCTTATCATTTACTCTTGGTCTGTGTCTGTGTTTACTGGTATGGAAATTTGAGGTCTACTTCAGACATGGATTGCAGCTCCACTCACCCTGACCCCTCTACTATCCCAAGCATTACATTTGGGTTGATAGGGAGACTTCGGATGACCACCTAATGGGAACAGGATCTTGAAGTAAAGAAATGATTCAAATAAAGTTAATCCAAGAAGGCTTTCAAGATTAGGGAGGTGAAGACATAGAAATTTCAACTATATGCAAAATCTATGAAATCTCCAAGCTAATAGCCATAAAAGAACCCAACACAACTGTTATTTTAAGTACGTTTATTTTAAACTGGAAATTAGTTGTTTTTTCCTTGCAATATTCTCCTTTATTTAAATGTGCTGCTTATACTGAGTTAGCAGTTTTCTTTTCTCCAAATTCAATCCATTATAAGAGTTATAACTAGAGTTATGCAAAGAGACTGAAGGAATAGAAAATAATCTAAACAAACACAGTTATGGTATTTGAGGAATGGAGCTGAAAAGCCTTCTGCTTTTCACTGACAAGTTTATAAATCTCTAGGGCTTTGAATAGCCTTCAGTGCATTCACAATTTTGGAAGCTGTAGGATTTACTTTATTTTATTATATTTTTTTTTGTTATAACATCTTTGTAACACATCTTAAAGTCGGGGCTAGAGATAGTCTGTTGTTGAACCAATTTAGTGATTAAAAAAAAAAGCAGGAGGGATAGCATTTAATGTCAATGGCTTTTATTAGGTTACTGGTTTCTCTGTTTTATGAAATTCCCTCACCTTTGAATTGTTTATCTACTACTACTACTTCTACACACACACACACACACACACACACACACGCACACACACACTTATACTCATATATATCAACATATCAGAGCAGTTAGCCTTGAGGATCTTGTGGTTGCTTGTTCAGTGTTGGCCTATCAGTTCTGAGTGAAATTACCTGTGAATGTGAATGCATTTCTTTAAAGTTTTTAACCATGATATTCTCATATGTAACATGAACAATTATAGCTGTATTATATTGGGAACAATATGAACAGTTCATTTTAAAAAGTAGTTGATTTCTGCTTTCATTGATCTGCAAACATTTCATTGGTCTCCCCTGCCTGAGACCACAGTGTGGTGTTGTCTGTATGTCTGTATCAGTCTTCAGCAGTTTTATCGATGGTAATGTGCCAAACCAATTATTTGGTCCTCATAATCGTAGGTCTATGAACAATATTTCCATAACAATGTGTACTTTATTTGGTCTCAGAAAACTTTACAGATAAATTTTTCTAAAAGAAATAATTTTTACAAGGGCCTTTTTACCCCTACTTTGACTCACATTCATAGATATCGATGCAATTTTATAAAATAATTCTCATGAGAGTTCTTAGAAGAGGAAATTATTTTGATCTAAAGTCATAGCATTTAACCACTGTGTAATGGTATAGCTAAGCATAGCTTTCAAAGCATAGCTAAGAGAACAACTTCAGGGAATATCTGAAGATGTGGAATTCAGAGGCCAGAAATACCACAAGAGAGAACTCTGGCTATCTGAGAAAAATAAACAATTGAAGTATATACAGATTATAATTCTAAAAATTCTTCCATCTTATAGGAAAACAGGAGGTCCTATTTTTAAATGCAAAATCTCAAGCTGTAAAGACTATTTCTTCAATTATATTGATAAGATTTCAAATTTGAAAATAAGAGCTCCTGTTATTATGGCTAACAACCTGGCATATCTGGAGATCACTAACTTATACTTGTTAATTAATTGCCCTTGTTTTTATGTCATAAATTTTTACTCTAAATTTAAACTGATAATCTTTCACCCATATTCTGTTGTTTTGAATCTACTCTTTTTCATCACAGATTTGTATTTTAATTTAGTCAATATTGGATGGATTCCTTCCAAACTTGTAAGGGATTTCAGCTTCTTAAATGCTTGTCCATCATTAACAGAAATTGATTGGTTTTAGTATGTGGTAGTCATCTAAATTTTTAAGTAGGCTGTTTTATGAGTCTCCAGGCAATTCTTTTAAACACTTGTATATCAAAATAGCACATTCTGTAAACTGCGACTGGGAAATTTAATGATACACTAGTTTTTAAAATGCTTCCCTGCCACCTGACATAGATATTGAAGTCTCAATTTTTATGCCATTCATTACAATTGGACACCTCACTAGATGTTTTGGGGCTAGAAAATTGTTAGTGATGTTCCCTAAACTAAAGGCTTTTTAGCTTATCGCAAAGTAAGCTATATAAACACTATTTGAGAAGATAACTGTACAAGGAGAGTGTATACAGTAAATGCCAAATAATTGCCACCAAAAATAAGTGTCTTGTGAGGTCAGGCAATAATATGGTTAGAAAAGAGATGAGAAATATGGAAATTGATGACCAGGAAGGACTTTATAGAAGCAGTGATTGAAGGATGGATGGTTGGATGGATAGAGAAGAGCAGGGAGAATGTTTCTTGTGTATACAGGAAAAGAGAATGGAATATGTTGTGTAAGCAAAAGGGAACAATTTCTTAAGACAAAAGATGGTGAATTTACTATGCTACATGGAATGGAAGTTCAGTGTGTTGAATATTAAAAGATACATGCAAAATTAGGTTGGAGAAATAAAGTTGTAGAAGATATTTAAATTTGCAGATGTAGATGGAGTATTTATGAACTCTGTCTATAAAGTAATAACGATATTTCAAAGTGATTTGTAGTTTAGAAGTCACTTTTATATCCAGTTTCTCATTTGATCTTTATGGCTATCCTGTGAGAGACATTTTATTATAATCCTAGATAATAGAAACTGAGGATCATGTGATTGAAGCTTACCCAGTGTCACATAATTAGAAGGTGTCATAATACATATGTGAGTCCAGGTCTGACCCTATATTCCATGTTAGCCTCACTATTCTCTATAAGATGATTATTAATCATTATCACATGATCAAAACTTGCAGGTATATGAGATACTATTTTCTGTATATTGTTAACTAATTCCTTTCTGGTCAGATAATACCATTTGAATGGATGACAATGAAACCACTTGTTGAGTAGGAAAGTTTGTTTAATATACATTGCACTATTTTTAACAGAAGAATGACTTAATTCTGCCACTTATACCAATAGACTACCTCTGAATTTTAACCTAAATTTCTGTTTCAAACCACTTTATATTCCATTTTAAATATAATTAAACCACTAAAATTTTTCCAACATTTTTTTATTGTACTAAATTTTAAAACATCTCTTATCTTCTCTTTGATGTAAATATACCAGTAATTATTCCTCCCATTTAAGAGATGTGTGAATAACCTATAAATAATCCTACTCATACTGGTGTTAGAGTCAAATACATTGACTCTCCAGTGGATTAACAGCGTACTATTCCAGGCTACTGCCCAGGATACTCAGGACCTTCTACATTTGGTAGCATGACTGCAGCATGCATCAGGAGAAATGGAAAAAAAAAAAAAAATGCCGAAAACTAATGTCTTTGGATTTTTCCCAGAGTCTTGCAATATCTGTGAGTTCTAGATCTTTCCCTTACTGTATTTTGAGCTATAATATGAACCAATTAACATCCATTTATTTTTAGCTCATGCAACCATATGGCATGATGCTTACCTTGGCTATGATTTATGGAGGGAGGGTACTATCTTTCACCTCGAGGATGAGCTCTGTAGGAGAGAAAATGACCATGACCCTGATGTTGGGTATGAAGCAATCTAGTTTGCAAGTGCTAGAGACAAGAAAGGGTTATATACCTTGTCAATGGCAGTAAAAAAGAGACAGATTTCTCATAATATATTACATTGAAGTCTGCATTATGGCTTTCTCCCCTACCTCTGGCCAAATATGAAAAATCTCATTTGGCCTCTTGCAATTTCCAGGAAAATTAAAATACAAATTCTATAGCTAAGGGAACTGTCCCTGACAATAAAATAGTTAGTTAACCTTGACTAAAGTTAATTTAGCTAGCAGAAATGGTAACAGGCAAGAGTGTGTAAGACAGATGCCAGGTCACATTACTCTTTATCAAATATCTTGCTAATTTATAAAATAAAAACTTTATATATTATTTACTCTTAGATTTTAATCATGTGGCTTGCTCAACCTTCTTTTCCGTTCACATTTATTTAATCACTGTTCAGGATATGATGGTATAATTCAAATTCAGCAATACTTTAATTTACATTTGGGCAATAATAAAAGTATCAAAAGCATATTTCATTGCATTTCTGTTTTTTCCAAGAAAGAGAAGGATCTTGTAACATTTGATTTTGGCTTTTTATAATTATTTTTGAGGTTATACAGTTATCATATGCCTATATTAATGAGTGATAGAAGGTAGAATAATGTCTTAATTTATTTGCTAAGTACATTTACATTCTCTCTCTCTCTCTCTCTCTCTCTCTCTCTCTCTCTCTCTCTCTCTCTCTCTCTCTCCTCCTAACCAATTTTTTCTTACATATATTTTAATGGAAAGTATAAGAGAAATTTCATTGCATATTTGAAAGAGGCAGAGTGATTTGATATTTTTTTGTTCTGAGCTGCCTTATCTCAGGGTCAAGCAAATCACCCACAGCTGCTGCTTGGTGGTGCAGCTGGAACAGCCCACATGTGGAGCCCCTGCCAACCCAGCACTTGCCAAGTCTGGGCTCTGCTGATTCCATGAAATGTTACTATTGAAAAGCTTTTGGTAAAATCCTGTTGTCCTGTGTAAAGATATTACATTAGGAAATGATTCTTTCCAAATGAATGCAGAGTTAAATTAGCCACTGAAACTGTATTATTTTAAATTTAATGTAACTATCAGAAATGCAAGCACCCTTTTAAACCTGAAAAAAAATTGAGTAAAGTGTATCATTGTCATCAAATGAAATGTTTAAATTTGAATAATTGGATAACAATATATTTGGTAATTACATATTTACTCAGAGAAAAATGAAGTCAAGACACTTTAACCAGAAACACTACTATATTAATGTAATCTTTTGCTAGGCAAACTGACCCCCTTGGATAGAAATTTTAGTCATGAGGTTATGCAGGGACACAAAGCCACCATGTTCACAGGGCATAAAACTCACATAAATTTCTGTGGATAAGAGTTAAATACTGAAATGCTGATGCTGCCATATTATAGAGCCAAGTCAGAACTCTGTTGTGATTTTTGGTGTTAAAAGACAAAAATGTCATCTATTTTGTGTGATCTATCAGTGATGTTAGAAGAATTAAACGAGATAATGTATCTAAAAGAACTTTGAAATGTGTGAAAGTTTAGATGGACACAGGGATCCTGATTTGACCTACTTTATGTAAAGATCTCTGTTACCTGAGTAACACCGGGTTACTAAGAGTGTGAACTATCATCAAACTTCAGTAAAGAAGAGACTGGTGAAAGGGGTGATTTTTAAATTAAATTTCATAAACTAAGCATTTCAAAATTTAGATTATTGAAGTTGAAAGATTTTATTTGAATGTTAGCAATATTATTGCTTTACTCTATAGAGTAACAACATTAGATGGCAAAGGAAAGGCTGTGAAATCTGAGTTTGCTTTTTTTGGAATCTAATTTCCATAATATACTTTGTAATTTCAACTAGATTAATCAAACCCTGCATTTGAAAAATAAGGATTAATAGTATTCAAAATAGGCATACAGTGATGGAGTAATGTTTGGATCAGTTGCCTCCAAAGGGTGAAGGCCACATACTGCTGGGTTCGAGTCCTGGGTCCGAGTCCTGGGTCCAGAGGGAAACAACCAGTGTGAACAAATAAAGTGTTTAACTAAATTATTGATGTTTTAGAATGTTATCACTTGGGGTCAGATGTGAAGATAGCAGTGTTTTAACCATCTAGAAATAAAAGTAGAAGCCCCAAACTATTAGAAATAAAAAGGCCAAAATTAAAAAAATACTAATAAAGTAAAAAAAAATGCTTCTTCCTTCTTTTTTCCTGCCTGCCCATCTGCCCATCTGCCTGCTCCCCTTCATTCCTATAGTCTTTTCCTTAAAACAAAAAAGAAAACAAAATAGTAGTTAGCAAACATGAAAACAACCTGATCTTTCCTTCCTTTAATGTCAGTGTTACACAAAGTATAGTACTTGAAGCACCATTTAATTTTTTAAATGTTAAAGTATTTTTTATTGAAGTAACATTATATTGTTTCAGGTATGTGTTATCGTCAGTTAACATCTGTGTATATTAAGTTCACCTCTAAAAGCTCTGTTCTGTCCACTATACAATTGACCCCTTTTACTTGGTTTATCTTCCCCTTTGCCTTCTGATAACCACTAATTTGATCTTAAGGTCTAAAAATTTATATTTATTTAGTCCATATTACTGCATATAACAGGATTTCTTTCTTTTCTAATAGGTGAGCCCATTGTACGTATATAACACAACTTTTCCACTCATCTGTTGATGGGCACTTAAGTTATTTCTGACATTTGGCTATGTAAATAAGGTTGTAGTAAACACAGACACACACACACACACACACACATATGTCTTTGAATTAGTGTTCTTTGGTTTTGGGGGGGTTTTAGTAACTACCCACATGGAATAATTGGATCATATTAAATTTCTCTTTATGTTTTTTTGAGGAATCTCTCTACTATTTTCCACAATGGCTACAACAATTTACACTCTTGCCCATAGTGGATAAGAGTGTCGTCAGACAGAGAAGGGACATATGATTTCACTCATATGTAGTATTAGAGAAACCAAAAAATGAATGAAATCAAACAAAAATAGATATTTAATATACAGAATCAAATTAATGGTCACCAAAAAGGATGAGCCAGTATGTATATACATATGCATACACATATACATTCACACACACACATATGAAAGATTGTTTACTAATCAACATATATATGTGTGTGTGTATATATGGATTACTATATATATATGGATATATTAGTAAATTTAATCTATTATATATAGATGTTGATTTATAATGATGTATTCCTTAAACCTATGTAATCTTATGCTGTAATGTTCCTTCAGTAAAAAATTTTTTTAACATTCATTTGTATCCATCTCCTTTCCAATATTTGTTTACAGTCTTTGGGAGAAAATGCATTCTCACAGATGTAAGAGATATCTCCATGTTTTGATTTGAATTTCTCTGTTGGCCATCTGTTTGTATTCTTTTGAGTAGTGTCTGTATAGATCCTCTGCCCATTTTTAAATTGAAATTTTTTGTTGTTGTTGAGTTTTATAAGTTCTTTATGTATTTTGGGTATTAACACCTTGTCAAATGTGTTATGTGTATATATCCTCTCCCATTCAGTAGGACACTGGTTCATTTTGATGATAATTTCTTTTGCTGTGCAGTGCTTTTGTAGTTTTATATAGTCCCATTTGTTTATTTTTGCTGTTTCTTTTGACTTTTGAGTCAATTCCCCAAAGACATCTCTAAGGCTGAGATCAAGGAGTGTATTGCCTATGCTTTCTTCTTTGTATTTTATGGTTTTACATACAAGTTTTTAGTCCATTTTGAATTAATTTTTGTGTATAGTATTAGATAGTGATTTAGTTTAATACTTTTTCATGTAGCTGTTCAGTTTTTCTAAGACCATTTATTGAAGATGCTATTCCAGCTCCATTATGTGTTCTTGGATTGTTCCTTATACTTCAGTTGTCTACATACGTGTGGGCTTAATTCTTGACTCTCAGGTCTGGTCCATTGATCTGTAACCCCCCCACCCCCCAATACCATGTTGATGATTTACTATTACTTTGCAGTATTGGAGTCAGGTAGTATGATACCTCCATTTCCCCCCTTTTTTCTTAATATTGTTCTTTGCTATTTAGATTCTTTTGTACCGATCCACCATTTTGGAATCACCTTGAAAAATACAAATTTGGGTTCCCGTTCAGAACTTTTGGTAATGAATTCTATGTCCAATAAATATTATAGCAAATTGTTAAACTTAGCACAATTGACTACTACTGATTTAGATAGTCTTGCAGTATCAGCTTATACTTGCTATGCTGTATTAAAGAAACTGAGAATAAAGAAACTGGGAAGTTTCTATTCTATATTGTGTTTGCTTTGCGGTTATTTGCTTCTTTACATCAAAGTATAGATGGTTTATGATAAATATTTTATTTGGTGTGAGTATCCTTGTAGGTAAAGGTATTATCAGTTTATTGCATTTGGTTTAGTTTAGGATTGGATGTGGTACAAACAGGAAATAAATTAATAAGAAATAAAAGTATATTTAGAAAGTAGTTTAAACTTTTAGTCAAACTAATTGTGGTCACATTATCCCTTACCTTGACAAAAAGTATGAGAAACAAATAGAAAAAAAAATCAAGATAGATGTTTATTACTTCTTTCTTATGTGCTGACCCACCAGCAAAGTACCAAACATGTGTTAACATGTGTAAGCTAAATATTGGCACTTTTTTTTTTTTAAAGGAAAGTTTCGTGCAGGGATGAAGTCAAGTGGGCAGGCAGGAGGAGTAAGGAAGAAGAAACATTTTATTTTACTTTTACTTAGTTGCTTGCATAGATTGTTTCCCCCAGATGTGGGATATAAACCCGAGTTCTTGGGACATGCATGAACTGAGCTCTTCTGGAGGCAGCTGACCTAACCGCTACTCCACCAGGCATGCCATTCATTTATTTTGGACACATTTTAATATTTATTCATAAATCTTTGAAAAGTGAGTAAATTGTGTTTAGGCTAAATCAATGTCAATTTGATATTAATTTCAATGTCTGAAACTTGGTGAATAAACTATTGAAATAGCACAGAATATTAATGACATCTAACAGTTTAAAAGTATAGAAGTCAAACTCAAGAGCAGGTAAAGAAAGAATAATCTTTTAAAGAATCTCTGTGCAGAAAGGAGGTATGAGTTTTGCATCTGCTGGGGTATCTCAACAATTGACGAACAGGTGTATATTTATAGCAGCCAGAGTTGAAAAGTTCTTGGTAGACGTTAGGAGTTAATGCATTATATGAGTAAGATGTGAGTTTCTAAATTTCTTCTCTTTTGCAGTTTACTGAAATATCAAAGCTCTTTGTCAGTTATCAGGAATACCTATTATCTGTTAAAGAGGTTCTCTCCTGGCATGTGTTCCACAGATGAATTACCCTTAGTGGTCTGTACACTTACAATGTAAAGTTGCAAGTAGATGACTTTACCTTTTTCTCACCATTTTCACCACCTTTCTTTATGTAGGAGATCTGTGTTTAGTCATTGAACATGCTCTGGTAGATGCTTTCTGGCTAATGATTAAGTGTCCATAGATCATTTCTCACCCATTGACAATAAAATTATAGCATTAGATATATTAACTCAAAATAAATATTTTGGGATAGAATTGCTAGAGAAGTGAACCACTAAAGTAACTCCATTCCTGTTGCTCTCTTGATAATCTTGTGATTTTAAGCAATTCTCATGCTTTGATAAATGGTGACCTTCTGAAAATATACAAATAACTTAATGTAAGTCAGCATTCTAGAATTTTGAATTTGAATCAATGGATAGTGCATTCTTTAGGCACAAAACAATAATTATTACCCAATTGACCAAGAATTTTTTCAAGGTCAATTTACAACAAAGATCCCAGGCAAAAGAACAAGATGCTGGATATTTCCATTCTTCTTAATCTTCCTTATTTATTCCTTCAAAGATAATTATAGTGACCATATACCTGTCTGTGTCAGTTATTTCTGAATATTCGTTAATGGTGCTAGAATGTAAATCCCATACAAACAGAGACCGGTATTGTTCAGAGTTTCACCTCAATGCCTAGCAAGGGTATAGTAGGCATGCAGTCAGTGTTTGTTGAACAAATGCATGCATATATCACTGCCATCCATGAATACCAAGCAGATCTTCCACAAGTGAGCTCATGTGGTCTTCCATGAAAGAAGCTAAAGCCATCTGCCATTTATGTGAGGAGGGGGCTATACTGTCTTAACCCCTCTGCAAAAGTTCCCCTGAAAGTTCTAGAGAGACCAAGACTAAAGGAAGGCCTTTTTGAAATGATTGTCCATATAGGACATGTGTTCTCTTAACCAAGGATAGTGGCCACAGCACAGAGAGGAATGATACTGAATCTTAGGAGACTTCCTAAGTTTGAGCTATTACTCAAGGTTGCCTTAGTGGTCTTGATTTTGGGTTTAGCAGATAAGGGTTTCTTTTACCTCATTGGAGACTACTTGAGTAAGCCTCGGAAAAGATAAAATGAGAAAAGGCAGAGCAGCTGGAGTGAGGAATAGAGAGAAGCAGAATAGATCCTGCACATATCGTATAGATTCTTTTTCTCCCATGTAGCCTCACAGAGGTGTATAGAGTTATCTTGAGCTAGAGTTCCATATCCTATGGGGAAATAATTGTTTCCTTAGAAAAGTTAGATTTCCTTCCTGTTATTGAGGACTGCTGCTCAAGGTCATAATCCTTCTCTTTAACTGTGAAACCTGCCTTTTCCCAGGTGTTTCAAGTTCTTTCTTTATCTGGTAGAGAAACCCATTCTGGTTTCCAGTATTAAAAACTATAAAATATTATCACAAAGAAAATTAATTGAACAATAGAATAAATGTCTACCTGTTTTACACTGACCTGATATAATTCCAATTAAATACTAATAAAATTGAAATTTTGCTTAACAAATGTAGTCTCTTTCGTTCCAATAGTTATGGTATTTTTGTGAAATGTTGTAAATAGTTCATGAACCACCAACATCTGTACATCAATTCCCTGAGTATCTGAGTAACTTAGACTAGGAATCATTATATGAGATACTTTTTTTTTTTTTTTAAATCTCCAGGTTCCTTGTCTCTTGGATTTATTTATATCATTTCTAATTTCCTGATTATTGGCCAGACTAGAAATATCTGCTTTTGTGGTAATTTTCTTACATTCATCCTAAAATCCTAATGTATACTCAGTTCCTATATAAACCAAAGATTAATAGACTACTATAATGTAATAATTTCAATCCTTATAAAACAAAAAATGTTGTTATTAATCTTCATTTTCAGCAAAAGGGTATGTGATAATTGGCAACTCCAACATTATTGATAGAGATTACACTAGTATAACTGATGACAGATTTTAAACACAAGCATTATTAATACAATATAGGAAAATCTGTAAGATTTATCAGGATATGGAATCTGAATGATGGGAGACTTTACCTCTAGGCAAAGAATGAAGAGGGAAACATTTTTCAAATAGATAGGATATTCTCTTCTGTGTGAGCACCCAGAGTTCATCGCCGCTGGGTTCTGCAGGATCGATCACATTGTTGTAAATGAATGATGCTGTCAGAGTTTTAAAGAATGATGAGGAGTTCTTCAGTGAGATCTGAATATAATGAAAATGCCCTAGCAGCTTCCTTGACTTCACAGGGGCAGCAGAATTAAATTTGAGCTGAAAATTTTAAATGATAAAAAGCTGTTTGAGTGGATTTTCAATATGTTTATCAGACGAAAGCTGAAAATACAAGATAACCTCTGCAAGAAATTTGAAAGTTGGAATGGGTATCAGAACTGTCTGAAAGGAAGCTGCTGCAGTTTAACATTACTCATATTTCTACCGCCAAGAACCAGCACTGCACTTTTCTTCCAGAATTATTTTTAACCAGCTTGGAAATCATCCAGGTTTGAATCTCCCAAAAGCAATTTTGTAAATGTGAGAGGGGCTAACTTGGTTCTGATTCAAAAGACATGTGCACCTGGTTGTCTTTTGTACAGCTTTGAAAATCCACAGGATGGTCATCACTTATCATTCCACAGTGGAACAGCTTAAGTGTGAAATGCAGTTTCTTCTAAAGGTGATGAAAGCTAGCAAGACAGATCAAAGTTAAGCCAAGCAAATACATACACACCTATTTTCCTTTTCTCCTTTCTCAGAAAATATCCAGACAATAAAGTAAAAGATTTATAACCAGAAACATGAGAGACAGCTGCATATACCCAACAGAAATTACAGCTGCCACTTTTAACCTTTCTAAATGATGTGCAAAATCATTTGAAATCTGTCATAAGATAAGTAGACTACATCACTCAATTGTTGTTCTAATTTTGTAAAATAGGAAAAGTAGGAGACCATTTTTAAATAATGAAGGAAAAATAGGTAGAATCTGAAATGGGTAGTATTTTGAATGACCTCACTTCCTTCTTAAAAAAGAAAACAAAATCACCCCACCCTCGTGACCTAGTGGTTTAGTTCACTGTGGTACAGTCCATATGCATCCCAAGATACCAGTTCAAGACCCAGAGCCTAGGGTAGCACCCAAGATGAACAACTAAATAAAATAAATAGTTCTCTCTCTTATCTTCTCTTCCTGCCCACCTGCCTACTTGCCTTTGTTCCTGACATCCCCTTTCCTTTAAAATTGATTAATTACAATAATGTTTTTTCAGTCTTATAAGAGTGGAGTTTTTCCTTGTTATCTCATTGAGATTTAAAATGCCCCTGTTGTTGATACATTACCTTTTTGCAAAAAGCTTTATAGATCTACTGTAAAATTTATACATATAATTAAATTTAGTCATAAGAATATCAAACTTAATTAAAATATGGAATAATGTTTTCAATTTGTCATAAACTACAAATAATATATGTATTTACTGTCTATAGTATTTCTTTTGAAATCAATATTTATCTTAAAGTCTTCAGACAAAATCATCTGTTTGAGAACTTCTAATTCTCTTATTGATTTCATTATTGTCTTATTAGTTAAGATCGTTTAAGATTAAAGATACCTTGCCATTAACAGAAGTGTTTGCAAAACCTTTGCATAAAATATACCAGAATGTGGTGTGCCCTGGCAGAATAGGGGTTGGGTGCAGTCCATATACTTCCCAAGGACCCCTGTTCCTGTCCCAGAATGGGAAAATCAACCAAGATGTTCAATTAAATAAAAATAAAATGCTTCCCCTTCCTTTCTCTTTCTGCCTGTCTGCCTACAATGTAACATTTATTCCTGCCTGCACTTTTCCTTTAAAATAAGTAAATAAATAGATAAATAAATAATTCTGGCAAGCATGATAAACTAATCTTTCCTGTTCCAATGAGATATATTTTTCAAAAAACAATAGAAATCAGGGTCAAACTAGATAATGATTTATTCAATTTTAAATTTAATTAGATTTTTCTAGAAATCAGCTATTAGCAGTTCATGGAAGGTTGGTTGTAAAATATTATATTTATGCATGTTAAATATACCTATATATGATAAATATACCTATTTATATATTACATATAATGTATATAATATATTAAATATACATAAGCATATGTTAACATACATATGATACATATGTTAATTTTTAAATAATCAAGCTGTATAACTTTAGGCAAGACATTTTACCTCTTGGAATGTCTTAAAAAATGATTTGTTTTCTGTAAAAGTATGGTAAAAGTTTCAACCTTATCTAACTCATACATATTGGTGAGAAAAAGATAAAAAAATATAATTGGAAAGTACTGACAGTTACAACAGTATATATTATTATGCCACATTAATTGTGATAAGAGAGCCTATCTTTCATTATTCTTAAAAGTATTTACCTTGTGTTCCAAGATTGGTTTTGAAAAATTGTGTTGTGAATAATAAGAACTAAAGGAAACTTGTCAATAGACTAACAACATATATTCAGAAAATTAGATTTGACTCAGTAGGAAACCACAAAGTGGGCAAGTTTGCTGACAGTTTAAAGGAACAATAATTGGTTTAGTAGAAATCCTATAAAATTCATTTTATGTCCATTTATATCCATTTACTATAAAAGAGTTCATGCCAACTTTCTTCCAGAATTTTATCCAGCTTGCAGATTTCCAAAACTGGAAAATCTTCCATTTGTATCTATACCTATATCTATATTTGTCTCCCCATCTACCTACCTTCCTACCTACCTACAGCCAAGTTTTTGAATTTTGCAATCCATTAAACCATGAGGAATTATGTAAGTTACTTACATGAACTCAATGTTTATTCCCATAGATACCTTTTAGTTTATTCATATTTTTGTCTTGTTTTGTTTAATTCTATATGAAGCTAAAATTTCAGGCTCCGTATTTAAATCCTGACTCCATTACTTATCAGCTATATGACCGTAGGCATGTTACTTTTTCACTCAGTTTCAATTTTCTTATCTGTAATATAGGTTAATATAACATGTTTTATAGACAACAGGATATTTGAACGACTATGACCAAACCAGACTTAACATGAAACACATTTCGAAATAAACTATATGAACAAGCTTTGTAGAAGATATTGGCTCATCTTTTTCATTTTTTGCTCCTGAAATCTTCTAAAACAAGATTGCTCCCTCCTCGTAATTACCACCCTGATATTAAGGACTGTCTATTGCAGAAACCAGTTTACATTTATGCATGACTGCAGCAATCAAAAAACAATTACTTGACTTTATTAAACATATTGCAGCTGCTTGACAGGTAATTTTAGTCTTGTTCTCCTTTCCCTAACTCCACTCTTTACTATTAAACATTTTATTTGCTTTTTCTGAGAAGCAGACATTCTTAGAACTCTTTGTCCTTGGAAAGATTTAATTCCTCTCATTATTTTGCTTTTTTATGAAATCTGCCTTATTTACAATTAAATGAAATGAGTAACCTTAACAGTAATAGAGCACTTTATGAAAACATTTGAGAATGTCACAAACTCTTTCTTTTTCTTTTTTGGTATTATTATCTTTTTATTTTCTTCTCACTGGAGATTTAGCTGTTATCTCTTATTCCTACCTAGTTATTAAGGAAAGATGTGAAAAGAGTAATACAAAATTAGCATTTGGATAAGGGCATTCAGTTAGTGATAGCAGAGAATTCTGAAAAGATTTTTTAATGATTTTTCTTAACTTTAGGGAAATAATTTTAACATTGACAGTTGTGGAGGGGCCTGCCCACCACCTCCAGCAACTATAAAGAAAAGCCATGACACCTCCTGTAACCTGAGCTTGCTGGAATGTTGCCAGCAGACAAAGAACTTCCCACACTTGAAAGCCCTTCCCCTAATTTACATTCCTCTCTTCCAGCATTGCTCTAGCCTATATAAGCATGTTCTAACCAGAACTTGGGGCTCAGCTCTTTGGGGAAGAAATCCCAGCTGAGACCACACATGTAATAAATCTGCCTAAAATACTTCCAAAGAGTGCTGGCTTGGTTTCTCCTGAAAACTGTAACACAGTGACTAAATGTTGCTTTTGCATGTTGTCATAAGATTGTCCAATTTTTTGAAAAACAAAATATTTTGTACGTGGTTCTTTATTTTAGTTATGTCATCTTAGGAGTTAGCTTAAAATACGTATAATGTAAATATAGCAGCATGTGATTTCTTAACTAAGGCATTTAAAAAAGTCAAGGAATATTATTGTGTAAAATATTTTAGTCTAAGCTATAGATACTAAAGCATTATAAATCAAGAAAAGCAATGAATATCTTAACATGAATATAGAAAGTTTTCCCTTTTCTACTCTTGATTTATATTGAAGATGAGCTCTGTAGCTTTGTGAAGCTTATAAAGGAGAACCGAGCTATTTTATGTCATTCTTCAGATGTCTTCTGTGTTTTATGTGTGCTGAATATAATTGTCTGCTTTTTTTCTACAAACATTTTTAAGACAAATATCCTTTATAACATGTTTTCCCCACAGTATGCTTCATTAAAATGGTCTAGAGGATGCTCATGTGTGTTAGTTGCATTTGCAAATTTGTTTAGGGAACACTGGTTCTAACAAAATTATACCAAATTTTTAGATATTTGTGCATAATAATGACCTTAATTTCTAAGAATGTGTAACATTTCCAGAACTCTCTTCATCATACAATGCCTTTTCCTCAAAATACCTTTAGGTCTTATTCCTGTGAAACAACATTTTTGTAAGTCAAGTTAAAGAAGTCTGGCATTATAATTAAAAATATCAGTCATCCACATACTGTTAAAGATAACGAACTAATGAACAGGCTAGCCCTGGTGCCTCAGGCACTAAGTCTAAGACTATGGCTTAGACTATGTAAAGCCCAAGGACCTGAATTTGCAAAAACCAAAACAAGTAAACAAAAAGTGCTTCCTTCTCCCCTCCCTCCCTTTCTTCCTTCCTTCCTTCAAAATGCTTCCTCTGGTGCACCCTGGTGTAGTAGCAGTTCCTTCAATTGCCTCAAAGGAATGCAGACCACATACCCCTGGGTTCTAGTCCCAGGTCCCCAGGGGAAATAACCAGTGTGAACAACTAGATAAATAGAAAATAAAATACTTCTTCCTCCTCTCTCTTCCTGCTTGTCTACTCTCCTTCATTCCTGCCTGCACCTTACCTTAAAAACAAACAACAAAGCATACATACACACACAAAACAAAACAACTTCTCTCTCTTCCTCTCTTTATAAAGTAATTAACAAATGTTATTTTGTCTTAAATGTTTATCGAATATTTGAAAAAACTACTATGATCAAACACTGAAATCCTGTGAGAGACACCATGTGAAGGATTCTCACGGCCCTTGTACTCATTCTGATTGGAAAGACTTAACTATATGGTCAGGCATAAGTGGAAAAGAAGAGGGAAAAGAGTGGGAGGAAATATGTCTCCCATTCTTATGGGGCTTTTACATTTTAGAGACATTTAACAGTGAAGAGACATGGGTGTTATCATGTGAGTCCTAAGGTCCTTTTAATCCCTTTTGATCGATGATTCTTGTGCAAGAAACTGACAGAATAATACATGACTGTAAGCAGTCAGTGCTAAGAGGTATCTAAGTATAGAAATTTGGAGAAACAAACTCTAAATTATTAGTATAAAGCCAGACAAAAATATTTAATCTTCCTGAGCCTCAACATTATAATTTATAGAATATTCCTAAGAATTGCTATTCCTCTTTAAAAATTAAATGAGGTAAATTATTTGCTGGATCAGCACACTATGTAACACATTCTGTTTTATAACTCTTAGATCTTTTTGAAACATAATACAAGCAGTGTAGGAATCCAAATGATCTATTCTGAACGATTATAGATATTATATTTAAAATAAATCATGGGGGAGACTAGTCTGTAAAGTATGTTAACACATGTATAGCAAGAGACAGTAATATTAATGTTTGTATATGCTTAAAGGGATTCTGGAATAATCAAAATGATAACAAAAACACAATTACCTTTGAAGGTGGTAGAAATTGGGAAGAAACATGGACAAATGAGACACAGATGAGAGAGACTGTTCATTTGAATGCCTTTCTTTTTTAAATGGGATAGAAAGATTGACTGTTAAAAGAGATACTAGGTCCAATTTTTCTTTTTAAACTTCTGAGCATTTCTAGGGGGACTAGAGTTTACTTCTTTCTGTGATATACTGGGAGGAGGAATCTTTTGAATATTTTAAAATACTTTTTTAAATCTTGAGTTCTTCCTTTTTCTTTAGAAATCTCTTGATCTAGTCTCAACATAAAAAAAATTATCCTCACTTTCCTTAAAGAATCTGAACAATCAATAATTTTTAATTTAATTCCAAGATATATTGCTCCAAAATGGCACACAGTCAGAATAAAATTTGATATTTTATTAACACTTAGTTAATGATCTATGCTAGAGAAGGATACTAAATACTTTTCACCTTAGTGATATGATCACTGGTATAACAAGGTCACAGAAGCTTAGAGTTTATGAAGTATAATAGATGGTTTAAATTTAATACACAGAAAATATGCCATCTTTTGTCTTATTTTTCCCCTTCGACTTTTCTTAGTAATTTTTCCCCCACCACTTATAGAGTATCTTGTCCAGAAAAATTATCATTGGTTTGGCAAAGGATGCAGTCAATACTGATCTCATATAAATTAAAAGAGTTGTGTTCTATCACTTTGACAACTAAATTTCATGAAACTCAGATGGAGAGCCAATGCTGGTTACTTTTCCAAATGGAGTTGCTGATAGAAAAATCTCATTTGACACTATGAACATTTTAGATGGCTTCAGATTTGAACTTTTCTTTGGACCCTCTCACCTTGATTTATTTGTAAGCCTAAAGTTTCCTATGACAACCTTCACACAGGTTCTTATTGTAGGGTAAATGTATATTTAGAACAAACAAGGAAACAACGATTTTAAATGACTATTTCTGTTTCTTCTTAGTCTTTAACCATATAAGCTTCTGCATCATCTGCCTGCTAAGGAAGGCAGCCTGGGATGAGTAGAGAGTGCAGTGTATGGAGTTTTAAAGGACGTTGGTTGTACTTTGGGTCTGCCATCAGAATTATTGAGAATTAACATTTGATAGATGCTGTATTTTTCCGATAGTTGATGCAAAAACAACAAAATGTGATTTAAAACCACACAAATAAATCTTTTTATATTTCTGAATGTTTCAGAAGTCTAGACAAAAATACTACATTGTTTTTGGAGACTCAGGATAGATCAGATTTTTCACTGAATTCAGTTCCTTGTGGTTATAGGAGAAAGGTTCACTTTCCGCCCTGGTTGTCAGCCAGGACTTGATTTTGCCTAGAGGCTACCCTCTTCACTTAGGATTTTCACAAGCACTTCTTCTTGTCCCATAGAAATGCGAAGTCAGGTCCCTTTCATCTCTATGAACTTTCCTTCCTGTTACATCTCTCCTGCTTCCAGTCAGTGCTCTGTTTTTAAGGACTCATCCAGTTAAATTGGATTGACATGTATAATCCAGGACATACCTCTTTTTTTAGGTTTATAATCTTAATTGCAAAATCCCCTTTGTTATGTAAATAAATATTCACAGAATCCTGGATTAGGATGCTGTTGTCTTTGGTAGTGGTGATAAGAATTCTGTCTTTTTTAGGTAGGATTTCCTAAAAGATACATATCCTGAATATTCTGGAATTCTTTAATTTGGGGTTGGAGAGTTAATTTAGTGCTATAGTTTCAATTTAATTTTCATGACTCACTATTCTTATCATTCCATAAAGAGTTTATTGAGGACAAGACCCTACTCTGATTTGTCTATCTGCATAGTACACACAAGTCTCACAATTAAATGAAAGATCCTTAGTTCCTGTCCCAAGAAGTTTGCAGGAGAGTAAGAACATAAGTAACCTCATAACTTGCTAAGAAATGTAAATGATAAACACTGTTAAGCTATACGTAGAGAAGATTTTTGGTGCTACAGCTATTGGGATGTAATTCATGGAAAAGTTACTACTTTAGGTGACTTTGAAAATATACATAAAATTTATCTATTTATTATTTATTTATTTATTAATGGTAATGTACAGGCAGGAAGAGAGAGTAGGAAGAAACATTTTAATTTACTTCCATTTAGTTTTTCATCTTGGCTGTTCCCTTACAAACACACCCTGGACCATGAATGCTGGTTCCTGGCATATGTGTGGTTTTCACTCAGCTGGAGGTGGCAGACTTAACCACTGCTCCACCAGGGTGTGCCAACATGCTTAGGATTTAAAGAGATGGACAAAAGGAAAATTAAATAGTCTTTTCATAAATAATAAATATCAAATCTAGGAATCAGGAAAAAATAAATCTATTTGGAGGCAATAATAAATGGAGGGAAAAGTTCTACTGAATACTTCCTGTGAAATAAAGAAAACTAGTTGATGATATCCTGTTTCAGTGGTTTTCAACTCAGAAAATTTTCACTGCTAAAATTTACTGCGGATCCCAATAACTTTGTTTATGTAGCTCATATCTACTAATATTTACTATATTAGAAATAAAAACAAAAACATTTAAATATGTAAAAACTACCCCATCGCATATGGAAATAATGTACTATTATGGAAAATAGCAGTTTCTAAACTAAAACACTTTATGAAAAGAGTGGCATTATTTCATATTACTGAAAATCTTCCTATGCAGTTAATCTGTTGCAATATTATATGTTTTATAGTCTCTAGACAATTCCATTCTATACTCATGAGAAAATAAACATTGTTGTACCCTCAGTTCCCCTGAAGGAGTTTTAGAGGCCACCAAGTCTTTTGACATGGGTTTTCCTATATTGTCAACAAATGTTTATTTACCATGTACCTACTGAGTGCCAGGTCCTATTTTAAAGTGGAAAATGTAGGTTGAACAATACAGATATGGTCTCTGCCCTCACAATGCTTATGAGAGAAGACTGGCCTTACAGTGAAACACATAAGGTGATTTTAGCTAGTGGAAGATACTGAAACGAAAGTCAGACAGTGATTGAGATGAACCATGGTGGAGGTGGGTCTGAGCTGTAGGGAAGATATATACAGGGCCGGGGGCGTAGACAAGTTTTCTTACCATAGTGATTTTAAGCAAGAACTTCAGTAAGTATAGTCCTGGGCAAGCTAGGCAAGACTTCATAAACAGAGGAATGGTTGATTCAAAGGCTCCAAAGTAAAGTTTTTTTTAGAGGGACAGCAAAACCAAGCTAGAGATAGAGAAAATATTAAGGAAGAATCAGAGATATGGGCAGGACCATTTCCTCTGAGATTTTGTAGACCATGGTTAAGATTTCAAATTGCATTCTATGTATTATTTGAGGATTTTCAAGAAAAGAAAAATATAATCTAACTCATATTTTGAAAATATTGCACTGATTGCTACATGAAGAATGGGCTATAAAGGGCCAAGAAAGGAAACAGGGAGATCATTCAAGTGACTGTTGCATTAGGTCTGACAGGAGATAATGTTGTCTCTTCCTGGGGACAGAAGAGAAAATGAGGGAGGTCATCACATTCAGGATGATGGTAAACCTGACAGACTGAAATGTTAAGTCTCCCTCTAATTTTGTTAAAATTGCTTTACATGATTAAAATCTATTTCTTTACTTGATCATTTCTTAACTTGTCAAATTCACCTTGAAATACGCTCCAATCTTTCAAACTCTTAACACTCCTTCCAACTTATTGTCACCTATGATTTTAATGAGCATCCTTCTCAAGACATCATCATAGCATATTAATCATATAGCACAACTTACCTCACTGACCTGTAATAGAGCAATTTTTAGAGTAACTTCCTTGTATATTCAGAATGAAGATTACTGTATATTACTAGTAACAGCATAAACATATTACACTCAGATTTTTCTGTGCTAAAGTATCCCATGCAAAGTATATTTTTCTTTCTTTCTATCTTACCAGATCCTCCCACCACCAATACATCAGCATCCCCTATTTGATTTCACGGTGTTAGCATTATTGTAGTGATGAGAAAGTTAGAACAGGTATATGAGCCAGGCTTATTCATTAAAGCACTCGGAGTTAATGTGTTTTCAAGAAGACAAAACCAAAGATCTGGAAACGAAAGTTGAGGTTAAGAGTGAGACTTTTTTGTTTAAGAAACATGTACATTAGACTTTTTGTCTGAATAGATTGAGTAAGCCACTGCTCAAATGATGTGATTTCATGGGCCAGAAGGATGCATTTGGTCTTTAAAATACCTATTCTTTGATCATTTCTAACATAGGAAACTTCATAATTAGACTTATTCAACTTCAATCAAATAGATTTTGTTCCCAATTAAATTCAAACTACTCCCAAGAGAAACCACTGATCTTCACCCATAATTCATATGTCAATTTTAATAGGCATGTTGGTTCCTTTATTGAGGACAACTTTGACAGCTACAGGATGAGAAGTAGTTGTTCCTGGGAACGTAGAGAAAAATGAACAGACATGGGAAGAAGAGGCATAGACATTTCTCTGTGTCTTCATCCTTTTGCCTTGACTTTCCTTGCTCTCCATCTATCTAATTATCACCTTCTCTACTGAAGTGAGATTTATCTGAATGTAGAGGCTTGTATAAAGAATTCTGTAGCTTTAGATTTTTGTTTCTAACTCGCTATCAGTATATTGCTTACTTCTGGGACTGCTTTTCCCTTATCTGTAAGAAAGGGGATTTATAATACTGTTGGTCATCTATGTGATGAGGAGTTGAACATATTTAAAATTTAATTTTTTTATCCTATTTATAGAATACTTCATGGTGTTCACAGCTGTAGCTCTGTTACTATCTTTTGATATCCCTAGAACTACATTAGTCAGGGTTATACTCTCACCCTCCCCCTTTCCTGAATATTAGTGAAATTGAGTCTTAGGAAATCAGTGAGCAAAGTCACGTGGTCAAAATGTGATATCTTGAACTTCTCATTTATCTTCAGTTCTTCCCACTGTATCATTTTGACTTTCATTTCTATCCCCTAGATAAAACACTTTAACAAGTCCATACCTTATAATATATTTTATCACTTAAAATTTATTTTGTACAATTGTTGACTTAAATATATTCAAATGTAATTATTTAATTAAATATTTTTGGGAGGAAAGAGCTAAATCAGTTGACCCTTGTCCCATAAAGGAAAACAAATACTTTAATGTTTTTTGTTAACTGCTCTTTTTGGTAATAGACTAAATATACTTTTCAGAAAGAAGAGATGTATTTCTGTCCTTAGCAGAATATTTGTGGCTCAAGTATGTGTAGTGAATAGAACCTGGCATCAGTGATGTAGGTTTCACCTGGGGTTGGTCACATAAACTGTAACACTGTATGAAATGTTCCATCTGAACTCTATAATAGCTTATATCTTTGAGATTATTCAGCAAAGCTCTATATTGGGTAAAATCTTTAGTTCCTGGGAGTCTGATTCGATGATCTGATTCTCACACTTGTCACTAGGTATTAAAATCATATATCCTAAAGGAATCTCAAGTAGAAACATCAGGTTTGAGTAGCCATTTTGTCTTTTTTGCCCTTATCCCAGTTGACATGTTACTAACAGAATATGTTGGTAGTCTCCTTATTAAAGTGGTGAAATCAAAGCCAACCTTTTAAGCAATGGAAGTGCCTAATTTAATTTCAATAGCTATAAATCAAAATTAAGCCTGGGGAACTGAACCCATAAATAGCTATGGAGAATGAAGCTACTATTATTCTAAAGGCATTATTCTATTTGCATGGAGGTGATGTGACCATAAGATAAGGGAATTGCCCAGGTCTAGGTAGTCACTAAGATTTGAAATATTCAACAGTGAGAGAAGCTGGCAATAATTTTTTTAAGAAATAAGAAAAGATTATATTTGCTAAAATGAGGGAATAAAATCTTTATTTTCTGGTGATCTTGTCTATTTCAAGAAACATTTTTCTGCATTAACTATGGGATTTGAGCATGAAAGGAATATCTGATTTCACTCAAAATCATTAAGATAAGATAAACCTCCATCTTACCCTACAAATTAATTGGTTTAACCTTTGATGTTATTGTCTTCCTCCTACCCCAGGCTCAAATTTAACTCACTGAAAGGATACTTCTTAGACTTTGACTTGTGCAGTTAGGAACAGTCATTTTTTTTTCAATCTTAAATAGATAGTTCTCAGAAATAATTACTTCAGTAATCAGATAAAGAAGGAAGACAGATTTGATATATTTTAAGGATTTTTGTTATTTATATCATGGCTGATTTTTTTTTGTAGTATAAAGTTTAGAAATGGACTCAAGTTATGGTTTAATTTTAATTTTCCTGTGTTCACCTATATAATGAAAGGGAAAATCGATTCAAAGAGGTCAAATAAAGTTTCAAAGTACTACAGATACATAAAGGAAAAGACAGTGTTAGAACCCTTCAACCCCAACGTCCCCAAATTCTTGCCATCTCCCTTCCTTTCCTTTCTGATTAGTTAACCCTTCCCAACCGTTCTGAAACCCTCCAAGGCATTATAGCCTGTGCCTTAGCAGCCTGAGCCACAGGAGGGTACTCTGGTTATTTAATATACTAAGTTCCATTCAAGTAACTATTATTCACTGCTCACAAATGCTGTTGATTCTACTAAATCATGTACCTCAGTCCCCCAAAATTCTAAGTAAAATGCTTAGAAAGATATCCTTAGGTTACAGTATATCTTTGATTTGGAAACAATGCCAAGTTTCCTGAGTTTTGTAATATAGAAATTGAATCCTACTGACCATCTCTCTTTTTTAACCTTCATAATTACCTTTGTCATTACAAGTAGTAAAACTGCTAATTTAATGCATATATATCAGAGCTCATGCATTTCAAAATAATTCAGCAGTGCAAATGTATGACATATTTGCATTTGTGATTACACATTTGCTTTCTGCCATTCATTTAGCCTTTGTTCACAAATTTAGGCAGAAAAAGTGCAGAATTCCCAGTACAGTACACCAAGGAGTATGACTATATTCTGAGTGAAGCCAGGAAGTAGTTGGGACTAGTTGGTTAACCTCTATTTCTCAGCGCCCTGTGGAGCTATCTTTTCCATGCTGGCCTCAATCCTATATTTTTTGTCAGTATTCAGTGTCTAGCATTTGAACATTTACTGAGCATCTACTTTCCCCTATTTTCTTCTACCAAAATCTCACAGGATTGATATATTTCATATATATACATGTGTGTGTATATGTATGTGTATATGTGTGTATATGTATATATTTGAATATATATGTATATATGCATACATATTGTAAGGTTTTTCTGGGCTCCGCGAGGAGAAAAAGTCAATTAGACAAAAAGTCTAATAGCCAGGGCTTTATTGGATTCTGCACACCCGGGCGAGGTTCCCAAGTCCTCAGAACTAGGGCTGGGGAAGTCGCGCTTGAATAAAGGGGAGAGGGCTCTTTAAGCAAAGGAATTTTGCGGGCTTCCTATGTCGCGATTGGGAATTGACCCTGGGAATCCAGGTGTGGGCTTCAATGCCTCAGTCTGATGTCAGCCACCTTTTTCCCTGGCTTGGCTGCCGTTTTCCTGGGCATAGCCGCTGCTGCTTTTGTCCCTGGGCCAGCCTAACACATATATATGATATTTCCAAAATAATTAAACTTTAAAGTAAATATAGTAGAATACGAAAATTCATGATGTAAACTTGAGTCATAAGTCCTTAATTTAGAAATGTTAAAAATTGGAATTATCAAGAATAAGATAACAAAAAAAAAGACAAACTCAGTATGATAAAAGTAAAATTCAAAATTTTGAATAGTATTATTTTCAAAAAAAACCATTATCAATAACAATACAGCGAAACAGTATAAAATATTAAGCACACAGAATTTTGGCATAAAGATAAATTTGAACTTTGGCTCTCACACTTATGTACTATATAACCTTAGGAAGATTTCTTAGCTTTGGTTTTTTCGTCTATAAGATGGGAATAATAAAATCTGCATCACAGGCTTACCTAAATAAGATTTTATATACACACACACACACACACACACACACACACACACACACACACACCAAATTCTTAAATAGGCCCTACTGAACAATCACAAAGGAATTGAAGAGGTAGTCAAAAGTCTCCCTAAAAATAAAAGCCCAAGACCAGATGGCTTTTCCAATGAGTTTAAGCAAAGCTTTAGAGAAGAATCAATACCTATTTTACTCAAAATCTTCCAAAATATTGGAGAGAAGGGAACACTCCCAAACACTCACACTGATTCCAAAAACTGAGGAAGACATCACCAGCAAAGAAAATTACAGACCAATATTTCTGATGAACATAGATAAATAGGTCTAATAGACCTGTTTTTAAGTGGGGTTTCTTTTCTTTACACTTTGTATAACATCTTTTAGTATTTTTTGTAAAAACTGTTTTTGTGGTGATAAATTCCTTTAACTTTTGCTTGTTGGACAAACTTTGCATCATTCCTTTAGTTCTCAATGATAATTTCACTGGATAGTATCCTAGGTTGAAAATCCTTTTCTTTCAGCCTTTGAATGTATCATGCCATTCCCTCCTGGCCTGTAGAGTTTCAGTTAAGAAATCTGCTGCCAGTCTTACAGGATTCCTTTGTATGTGACTCATTTTTCCCTGGATGTTTTTTAAGATTCTTTACCTCATATTTTTGACATTTTGATGACAGCGTGTCTAGGTATGCTTGGGACTCTTTGAGCTTACTAAGTCTGAAGACGTAGGCCTCGTTCTTCAGGTTGGGAAAATTTTCAGCTATTATTTCTTCAAATACAGTTTTTGCTCCCTTTTCTCTCTTCTCCTTCTGGGCCCCCTATAATGTAAATGTTTCTTTTGATGTCGTCCCATCAGTCTTGACTGCTGTCTTCATTTGTGTTCATTTATTTTTCTCTTTGCTGGTGGCTTGAGTGCATTCCTCTGCCCCATCTTCAGTGATTCTATTGGAGGCTTCATCCATCCTGTTCTTGAGTTCCTCTATTGAATTCTTTAGTTGGGCTATTATGTTCTTTTTTTCTTTGACATGTATTTTGAGCTGCTTCATTTCTTCTTTCTTTTTTTTTTTTTTTTTTTTTTTTTTTTTTTTTTTTTTTTTTTTTTTTTTTTTTTTTTTTCCCTTTGGATTAGGTTTCCCTGCAGTGATATCCTTATGTAGCGTACTGACTTGCACCAAGTAAGCCTGGATCTTGGTTTGGACACTGGAATTTCTTGAGTTTTATGACCTCAACACTGGTTAAATTGTTGAAGTTCTTATGTAGGCCCTCTGTTGCTGCCTGAGAATTCAGTCTATGAGGTTGGATTTTGTGTGGGGAATACAGAGACTTCCTCCAGCGTCCTAGCTTCCAACCATAATGACCACCTCGCTCTTGGCCCACATTCAACCATCAAGCTGCGGTTTCACCTACACCCACCAGGTGACAATAGTGGGTAGCATTGACTATCCTTCTGGGAGACTCTCTTCTTCCTTCAAGCCTTATGGTGGAATTTCTAGTTGGTAGGTTCTGTGGCTCTTCAGCAGTATGGTGGGAGTGGTTGTGGGTGGATAATCATCCTAGCTGTCTTCCGGTTATGGTGATGCCCAGTGTAATTTTCTCACTAGGCCTTCTTTCAGACCACCAGGATACTGGTCCTCTTCTACCCTGCGCCTAGACCTTCTCCTGCCATTCCATGTATTGGTCCGCTGAGCAGACTCTATGCTCCTTTCACTGTTTCTGGGAGGACCACCTATTCTCGCAGTTCCTCAGCCATGGCTGGAATCTGGAACCTGAGTTTGTAGTGTAACTCTGAACCTGGATGTTTTCGCCTACCCTTTGTTATCATAATTGCTGCTGTGTCTCTATATTCCCTCTGCCTCTATCCCTGAGTGTTTGTTTCTGAAAAATACGTGGCTTCCTCATTGCTCTCTGGGGAGGACGATTGTCTCCCTCCTACCAGGTCACCATCTGGACCAGAAGTCTCGTCTCATACATTTTTGTACTCCTTTGAATTTTTTACTTTTGAACTTGCATTCTATTGTGATATGAAAATCAAAAACTGTTCAGGGTGTCAGCAGTGTCAGTTGAAGGGAACAGAGCCTAACAAACAGAACTATGACTCTGCACTGAGTAGGTATTTTTCTGTTTCACCCATGAGTAACAGTGGCTCTGCCACTGAGAATCTGTCACTTCTCTTTTCCAAAATCCATTAAAAGTTTGTGTCTTTCGAAGATTGAACTTTTTAAGTTAAATGTGAAACTCATACATTGTCACAGATTAAGATGCAGGGCTGGTAGTCACAAAATGAACATTTCGCATGGCAGATGAAGAAACAGTGATTGATAGTGGGACTTTCATGTTGTACTAACATGAAAAAAAAACTGACAAGGACAAATTAGAAAGGGGTGTTTAGATGCAATACTGACAGAATGACTCATACCAGCCAAAAAATAAAGATGGGGAGAAAAAAAAACCTCTCCTCAATTTTTAATCTCAGGTCATTGTTGCTGGTGAGTCTAATGAGATTGATTGCAAAAATAGCTTTTTGTTGATAGGTCATAAAATAAACGGGACAAAATAGTGGTAGGTGAATGATTTTATGTTTTCCGTGTTATATCATTTTTGAGTGTGGTCCTTCACACTCTGATTAGAATTTTAAGCATGTCTGGGAATTAAGAAGAAATGGAAGTTATGGGGGGAAAAGATTTCAATAGAATAGCTTCTTATGCAGACTGGAATGATATGACCTTGAAAAAATAAATCCAGAACAGGCAGAAAACAGCACATAACTATTACTGACTGCTCACGTGCTATGCATAGCATATCGACAACAAAAAAGATATAGCTAGAAAATTAAAAAAGGAATTATGTTTAAAGTAAGGTACATAATGTTGCAATATTTAATAATCTTCAAAGGCATTTTATTACATATATGAAATAGAGTCTGCTTTCTTTATGGAGTATCATTTAGATAATTGTATTCTAAGATAATTTTTCTCTAAGTATTTTCAGTTAACTAGGCTTACCTAGAAAATAAAAGGAGGACTTAGTAAGGATTAGATGGGGGTCTCTTGTTTTTTATGGTTTCAATTCAATTTGATAATACTTTTTCACTTTCCACACAAAGACATATCCCCCAATACCTACCAGAATCATTATAGGAAATAAAGACTTTTCAGATGAGTATAAGTTACTTCCCTGTAGATAGTTTCAGGTTTACGTAGAAGTAAAACTATATTTTGGAAGACTTTACAAAGTGATATTCTATCTTCTTCATTGAGAGTGGATACTGTGAACTACTGCTCTAGTTCAGAATGAGAAAATAAAGGGAGGGTTTTCTGTGGAAGTAGTCCTGAGTCTGCTTGTGGGACTTTATAGTCAGAGGAAGACTGATTGAAATGAAGGCGGGCTATTGATATGCTGTGGGGCTAAGAGTCCTGAAGGGAATTAGGTGGTTATTTAATGCTTCTTTTTGTCTTCTTGGGTCCAGTCTGTCAGTTTTATAAAATGCAGTATTATTCTGCAGTGCAGAAGCAACAGTCCTGACTGTAAAAGAATAGAAAACATTGCAAATCTTTGCAATGGCATTGTAGAACAAAAACTAGGCATTGATATTATTTCCACATAAGAAGTCAGTCAGTTTTGCCCTTCCTAAGGAAATAGCATGGAAATTTAAAAAGGTTTTACAACGTCTTCAACCTCCGTATTAAAAATATCTAATTTTTGAATCTCTATCAGTCTTACGAAATAACAAAATCAATATTAGCCTGTGAGAGCAGAGAGAGTTAAGCCTATCAACACTATTCAGAGAACATCCATTTCTATTTACATGTTTATTCCACTTTATTCAATTACTATACAGTTGGCCAAACCTATTTCTGTTTTCTGGAGATTTCTTTCTGTATGTCAGACCATTTATTCATTTTTCTGTGAACTTTTAGGTAAGAAATTTCACTTCCAGAGAACATTTATTGTATGAAACCAGCTATGCATGGCTCTTCTCAACATTTTTTAAATCACTATGTATTTGCCTATAAAAAGAGTGTGGTTGTTAGAGATTCTTGTCTGCCTCCATCTAAAATGTAATCATTTATGTTTGAAGTATTAAAAGAAAATGCCTTTAGAAAAGTGTTACCTCAGGGCAATGAGGTGACTGAAACAGCATTCTAAATTTAACATCTAGTGTAGTACCTGATTTAATCTGTGTACCCCTGATGAGGAACAGACGTTTCACGTGGATAATAAAGGGAACACAGTAGTTAAGCAATTTCATGTTTAGGAATAGAGGAATGAAGTGGTTAATATATGTATGTGTGTGTTTATAGAAGAATCAGGGAATATACATATATATTATATCTCCTTTGGTTTGTACCCCTTGTACTAAATAAATTATAATTTTCAAGCCTAGAGTTTGAGCAGATCTGTGTTCTAAGATGACATTTGGGATAAGAGTACAGATTTGTAATATATCTCTACACAAATGCATGTCCTCAAAGCCACTTAATAGATAATTTGATATGGTGATGTAATATGAAATATTTATTTGATCTTCCGCCCTTATACCTGTCACAGAGGTCCTATAAACTCTTGAAATTTCTTAAGTGATGGTGTGAGGAGTGTCTTTTATTCATAGTAAGCTACTATCAACGGATCTGAGTTTAGACTTACGAGGTAATTCTAGGAGGATGGGGGCTGGTTACTAGAGGAACCAACTACGTGATTGGAACTTTTAGCACCACTCCCTCACCAGTTGGGGAGAGGCAAGTGGTTGAATATTCAATTCAACTAGCAGTGGCCAATGACTTAATCTCTCATGCCAACATAATGAGGGTTTCATAAAAACCCAAACCGAAAGGTTTTGTGGGGCTTCTGGATTCATGAAAATGTCAGTGTTAGGAGGGTGGTATATAGGAAACAAAGTGCCCTTTTTCACATACCTTGCTTTATACATCTCTTCAGTTTAGCTGACTTAAATTCTTTATAATAAATCTGTGCTAGTAAGGAAAGCACGTCCCTGGTTCTGTGAGCTATTATAGCAAGTTATCAAAGTCAAGGAGAAAGCATGGGGCACTTTGATTTATAGCCAGTTGGTTAAAATTGCATTTGACAACCTGGGACCTGTAACTGGCATATGGAGTGGGGAGTGGTCTTCTGGGATTGAACCCTTAACCTGTGGGGCCAGTTCAGACTCCTGGTAGTTACTGTTGGAATTGAATTGTAGTGTACCCAGTTGGTGTTCAAAGATGTGTTTGCTATCTTCTTTAATGTTGGATGTGTTAATAGGAAAGGAAATTACTAGTTTGTTGCTGTTTTTAGACACATATTACATACAATTCATTCCTATCACACTCACTGTCATAACCACAAATGTAGTTGTGAATGATAAATCTGAGTAAATAGCCAGTGACATCCAGAAACTCACTGATGTTTCTTTACTCCCCTATGATCTGATCTGTAAGGCCCTGATTGCTTCAAGGTGTGATGCACTAGAAAATTCATTCATTTTTGTTGCCTCTGGATGGTTTTTGTTCTACTCATATAGAAGACCACGATAACCTCATAGATCTCTATGCTGACTCAATATCAGAGTAGACCATAAAATGCTTTTGTTACGAATGCCTGGAATATTCTGTTTTATAAAACCATGCTTTTCATTGTGCTTTACATTTCAGGTTATGTGCAATTATCAACTAGCTGAGCAGCAAATTGTAGCAGTTGCAAAGTAAAATTTGACATAAAAGTGAAATGTTAAAATCACAGTATTCTGTCTATAGAATACAAAGTGATGAGGAAACTCAAATGGGTTTATGAAGTTGTTAGCATTCATTTTCTTATTTCAAAATAGCTCTTTCTGTAGGCAGAAGAAAGGACGGCAATTTTGAATGTAAATTATTTCTACATAGATTCTGTTCTAGTACTTTTGGACAATAAAGAGACAGCTTCTTCTTTTTCTACCTAAGAGCTTTTTATTTACTAAGGGAGACATAATATGATAAAAAAATTACTACAGTACAAAACCAAGTTTCCATGCTAAACATAGAGTAGAGGAAAGATATAAACTAGGGACTATTGACTAGGGAATCTATGTAACTTCATAGAGGATGTGATTTTGATCTGGGCTTAGCTATACAGAAAATTTAAATAATGGAGCCCATTTGTCATGATAAACCTTGCATTTAGAGTGGAACTGTCTTGGTATATGTAAGTGATTACACATACGGCTGTGTACTTGTACTGATTGAAACCTATGAGGCTGATGGACCTGTTGAACTGTATTCATTGAAGTCTTTTTATTTTTGTCAGACTTGAGTATTTTAGCATATCTAGAAGAAGGGGTGAAATTAAAGCTACAAAGATTATATGCTTACTGGCTTTTCTACAGTGGCATTTTATTTCAGTTTGCTTTTTAATGTAATAAGTCTGTATATATTAAATGTTATTGACCATTTATTGAGAAGGTTTCATGTGGATCTCAGTACAGTGTTTTGAATTACAATAAATTGATTACCTCAACTCTTATTCACCTTAGATGTAATTGCAGGAAAAAAAACAATTATTGATAGTCAAGTGGTATTTCTATTTTTAAATCTTCAGATTGGAAAATAAACTATTTCAATATTATTGGAGGAATCCGGCATAATTTAGTGTAGAATATGGGGGTACAAAGGACCTGAAAAATAGAATGCTATTCCAAAGGAGACCTTTGTGTTTCCTGTGGCCTTTCATTTTTGGTACTTATTTTATAATGAATATTATCTACTGGATTTAAGACTAATTTTACTCTTGAGAGTGTTTTGGATATGGATGGCCTTGCTTTTCAGCACATTGGTTGACATTAAATAAAAGCAAAAGAAGTAGATTGTAATGCTTGCAACAAAGGAAGTCTCTGACAAGACATGTTATATCCTCTATCTTTTGTCTTTGGTAGAACCTGAGAAATCTTTGCTGTTTGCAAGCAAGACTTGGTTGCAAATGGGCACTAGGTATATAGGGACAGGCAAAGCAAATTCATTTGTCTTCCCCACTTGACAAGCACCATTGTATTTATTTGAGATGTGAAATTCCTTTAAAGTGATCATTGATGGAAGCAATGAAAGAGAACAAAAAATGAGTGTGTGTGCCATAAATAAATAAGAACTATGGAGAGATCTGAAGGAGTGATATGAAGGTTGTTCATATCACTATGAACTTGATGCTAAGTCAACAAGATGAAGTCATTTTTTAGGAAGGAAAATATTCCACTGCCCTCCTAGGTCCTTAAGGCTGGAAAATATTATTCAATTAACCTAAGACTGATGAACAGGAGAAAAAAGATCAATTTAATTTCATGTGCAAGTTCTTGATATTTTTGCTTTGGAAAACTAATTTTAGGAGCTAGGCAATGTGTGTTTACACAGTTGAAACAGTCCCTGAAAACCTTGTTTGTGGACATAGATGTCTCTCTCTCCTGGTATACAGAGTGCACCCAACACATTGGTGATTTACTTCCTGTTTTAGGGGTCAGAGATTTGTACTTTGGCCTTTTCTTAAGAAACTTCAATTAAACATAATAGGAGTGTTACTTTGGCACATTTTGGGGGAAGCCTGCCCTGTTAAAGCCCGACGGATTAAAATTTGAACAGGTGAATGACGAGTCTTTTAGTACCAGGTTATGATGATGTATGGAGACAGGGAGACTCAAAATGCTTCAGGAATTTGGGAATCCCATATCCTATACCCAGGGACAGCATTAGATAAAAGGAAGAGATCTTAGGTAGGGCCCTGATTTGGGCATCATCTAAAAAGAGGTAGTAGTAAAGTGGGGGTAGCTTAAAATGTGTAAAAACACAGCCACTTCTTTACTTTTCTTTCTTTCCATGATTTCCACCGTCTCACTTGACCAATATTCTGTTGTAAGGGGAAAAGATGTGATTCTGAGCGAGTTCAAAGGAAAGCACAAATTTTATCTATTTTTCTTCTATTTTAATTCCTCTGGACTTTGCCTTCCATCTATATCTTAAGGAAATTGGGGCATCTAATAATCAAAGGGAAGATTTTGATCTTCACAGTTTCCTAAATGTTCAGATGAAGATCATTGAGTGTTGTCCACCTGATTTCTTTGCTTCCATTGGGTCTGCCTTACTTGAAGGACCTTGTTGAAACTCTCTCTCTATTCCATAGTGAAAAACTTTAAAGCTAAATGTAGAAATGTTATGCCAATTCAAATCGCAACATCTAAATGTAGAATTAAGTGAAAAAGCTTTGGCATATCCAGAATAACTTTTACAAAAACTCCACATTAAAGACATCATTTTATTTCTTAGTGCTTCACTCTGAGCCTTATTGACTTTTATTTAGAATGTCATTCTTAATGAGCCTGGCTATCTGGTTTCCCAACCCACAACATATTAGAAACAGCAAAGAAGAAGCTGAGAGGACCATAGTGATAACTGAAATGACACTGGAAAACTTGACATTGAGGGAGGGGGGAGAGAAATTGTATAGTGGGTATGGAACTATATAACCATATGGAGCAATAATGAATGCTCACCAATATGACCCTTGAGTCATAGGGGAAAATATTTTACTTAGGGGTATCTGTGTAGGAAGTCAGGAAGTTGGTGGTTAATGAATTTCATAAACTTTTTCATATAAAATGTAGGCCTTAAATGGGCATATGCTTCAGGTACGTGGGAAAATTCAGTTCTCCAGAACTAGTTTCCCAGGGAATATCCATTCTAATGAGGTGTTGTAAATCTCATCTCTGCTGAATTTCTCTGGCAGTTTGGCTTTACTGTTTCTCAGCAGTTACCATGTTACAGGAGGAAACAAACTCTAAGCAGTTCTAATGAAAGATGTTATCTTTTTCCATTCAATACTAAACATTTTGGTTCTGAGTTGAAGCAGTTACTGAGTCATATATCAACTGTCTAATTAAGAAAGTGTTAAGAGATTTGCATCATCCTCCCATTACAGACTTTGGAGAACTGACTTGAGGGTTAAGCACAGAGTTTCTTTTTTGCCAAAGTTAACAGAGTATCTGCTGGCACTAGGTGGACATTAATTCACATTTACATGCGTAATGCAAAAGATGTCCTGACCTAATCAATCCATCACTGTGCATTTTGATGCATCTCTGGAGAGAGAGTCCTTATCTCATTGACTTGGCCACACTGTATGCCAATGACCTTTAATGCTATTGTACTCTCCCTGGGGAGGGGTTGGAGATACAGTGGACATAGCAGAATCAAGACTTTTTTTAAGAAATTGGATTTGAAAGCATGATTTTGTTGATTTGTTGCTTGTAGTTTAATGTTGTTTTATATAGCATTGAATACATTACATTTTTAACAGATTTCTTCCATTTATTAAACAAGACAAGCAGCAGTATTTTTGCAGAGGGACAGCACCTGGAAAAAGTGAGCTAATTTTTTTTTGGAGTCAGGCTAGCGTGATCTTATAATGTGACATGATTCCTTTTAGTCATCAAATGTTACTTTCCCAGAAGGGAACTCCTTTTAGAAAGACCCAAGGAATGTGAGAGGAATTTGCTGCAATTTCTACTTGCAGCCTTGGCTAGATGGTAGCAGTAGACTCTGGCCAATGAAATGTTAAGCACCTCTAGGAAATGCATATGGATAAGAATGTATTGTTTCAGTTGCTACTGAAGAGCTAACCTGGCATAACTGATTGTGTAATTTAGATTCTGGATCCGGGTTGCCTGTTCCTTTTTTATTATTATTTTCTTTTTTTAATCAAAAAGACCAGTAGCTCTTTTCTAATATAATTTGAAAACGGGATTTTTCATTAAGTGTTCTATTACTAACATAGTTCTTGTAGCAGGGCCAAAATCTCACAGAAGAGTTAAATGGGTCATAGCTGCCTTTGTCATCCCAAGGCCATCTGTTCTGAGAGTTTGCTTCCTGTCCTGTTTTTTGGTTTTTGTTTTCTCTTTTCCATAAATATCAACCACTTCATACTCAGTTTTGATCCTATTAAACCCAGCCCTGAAGCACATAGTTCAAATATTATTCTTTGTAAGGTCTAAATGACCAGTAAAAAAAAAAAAAAGGTGTCTCAGAATCAAATGTCTGGTAAGTGATGTTGATGAGTGAAATGACTGGTGTCAAGCTGATGATAGGGATACAGACTGAGTCAGAAATATCTGCTTCATCAATTTTGCCATTAGAATTCAGTCATTTCTGCTATACAGAAATGAAGCCCGAGCAAGGCAAGGCATTTTGATTTTTTAAGAAAAGGTGGACATTTCTTTTTTTTTTTTTTTTTTTTGTTTGAAGTTTAGCATTTGCAAAATTGGCCAACCTGTTTTCATTTTGTTAAGTACTACATGGGCTAAGTAAAACACTCTGCAAGAAAGTTTCTCTCCAATTTAAATACAGAATTTATACAGGTACTTTCAATAGATGTGCCAGGTTATGAGAACTGAGCTTTAAATCTGAAAGAGTGCATTTCTAAGTTGTGGATCTGTAGTTTCAGAAAGAGAAAGAAATTTGGGACGGAAATGAAGTAAGTAGCTACAAGTTGCTGAAATGATACCTCAGAGAAAGTCTGCTTGTTTTCAGACTGTCTTCAGAATCACCATCTACATCTTTGATTTGATCAAACTTGAACTTGAGGCACAAAGAGCTCAGAGAATGTTAAAGTTATTCATAATTTTGAACTTAACAAGTCCTATATTTGCCCTATGTTATTGGGAATAGAGGTAATGGAATTGAAATGAAAAACAAAAAATCCTAAAGAAAAAGTGATGAGGCTAAATTTCCAAATGAATATAAAGAAAGAGGAAAAACAGATGATAATGTTTTGAAGCTCTAGCATTGGAGATAATTCTGGTGTCAACAAACTTTATGAGACAGCAAATTATTGTAATTTGGTTCCTATCAAGTTAGAAGGGGTAGTATATTCAGACAGAAATGCCGAAATAACCATGTAAAAATGTTAGTGGCAGACAGGGATATTTTATGGTCTTTAGCATGTTGATTTCAACACCAGAATGACACAGTTCATGTTTAGAGAGAAGGGGAGAAGGCAAAGGGATAGATATTGGTGAATGTGACAGCACTTGCAGGAACAAAGAATAGCAAGAAGAACGATCATGCTAGCATCTTAAGGCAGAAAAAAGTGAATTCACATAAAAGTAATAATGATTGTGATAATATGGTAATTAAACATCTCATTTAAATGAGATGTCTATTTCTAGAACATAAAAACTGATTTCCTTCATCTTTAAGAAGTAAACAACAAAAACTAAACCCATTTATAATCATTTGTAATTTTAAAATAATTCTTAGAAATCGTATTTTGAAAAACAGTGGTTTCTTTCCAGTTTTGTTGCTTTTGATATTTAGTGGTCTAGCTTTCATCCAATTAACATTCTCTAATTCATATTCTGTTCATATTTGTCAACAAGGACACAGGGGAAGGGGTATGTAAGTCAATAATTTTGCAATTTTATGAATACTGAATATGCCGGTACATCCTTATCTAAAATGAAGTAGAGGAAACCTGAAGCATAAAAGGAGTGTCAAAGTTTTTTCTTACCAGATTATAATGGGTGCAAACTTGGCATCTTGGCAAAGACCACATGTATGATTAGGTTACAATCTGCATATTGATAATTATTAAATGATACTTGAGGTTGCTTACGACCTGTCAGTAGGTGTCACTTTATGGCTGCCTTTCAGACAGGAAGAGGAATTTGGGAAACACCTATATTAAATAGGGACCACTAATACTATGTGTTTCCTCATTCATCTTTTCTAAGATTTCAAGAATATGTCTCTAGGGAATTCTTTAAAATTATCATTCAATTTGAAAGTATATCTAAAAAAATACAGTTTTAAATAATATGCTTCAGCCATCGGTATAAATTTAGTTTATCAATTATTGTACTATATTATAGTTTGGTTAGATTCGCAGTGGTAAAAGTAGTAGATAACCTAGATAGACTAAAAGAACAGAAAAAAATTACCGAAAATGAGTTTCATTGATGGATAGGTTGGTACGCATAATAACTCTCTGATACCATTAGAAAGGATTTATTTACAAAAATGAGCTTTCCAAATAACTAAGGATTTCCTTTTATGCAGCAAAACTTTTCTTTTTATTATACATTTTGAAGGTAATATGCATTCTGTACCTTGTTAAATGGAACCTGCTAACATACGTTAACCTGTTTTTGATAGCTCAAGGTCATCCTTACGAACATTAATCACTGCACTATGCTATCATACAGTAATTCCTCTGAGTCTGCTGAGGTGTGTAAAGCTGTTTGCCCTCATGCTAAGCTGCTGTGCTTTCCAAGTTTCTGTATCTGTCTTTTATAATTCATTTTTTTAAATCTGCCTCCCATAATAAGAGAGCAATTGCTTGTTGTTATCATCAGTGTGCCTGCTTATTGAAGCTACTTCCATGCTCGCGCAACAGTTTGCTTCGGATCTGCTGTACGCTAGAATGCCAAATAGAAGAAAATATAGAATTGTGTCAAAGATAAAGCTAATAGATTACAAGGGAGCTTCCAAAGAGCATTTCCACATGTAGAATGAATATAATTCCATGAAGGAATTTTGTAATTATTATTTCAACTTTTAGGTACTTTCTTGTTTGCTTCTTGATTCTCATGTAAGGACTGCAGGATAAACATGTTCAAATGTGATCTGTATACATAGTACAACCCCAAGTGGCCTCCTCTATATGATCAAAGTGCACTGCACTTAGTAGGTTCTCAGTGATTGATGAATAATTATATATTTAGTTATATAACTGTGTGTATAAAGAAATATATGTACATATGTGTACACATATACATATAAAACTTACGTGTAACTGTGTCACTATATATAATAAATATTATAAAGTATTGAGATCACTCCCTCAGAATTTCATAATTAATAGTTGTTTAGGTCAGTAAAGATGTATAAATGCGTTCTATCTTTTAAAATCATTCCTGCTTTACTGAGATTGTTTTTGTTCCTTTAATAGACCTTAAAACATGGAATGGACTGTATATTGTGTCTTGCTGGAGCCTTGAAAATATCAGTTATTGAAAATTGCAATCCACATCAGCCTGTTAGAGTAGGGTGGCGTTATCTCTCGATAATGAAAACAATCTTGCATTGACTTGCTGCTCCCCCACCCCACTTTTTAACCCTTTCTGCCTCTGAACCAGCAGAAAGCTTAGCATTGTTAAATGCTAAAACAGTATCATTGCTCTAACTTCAGTGGTCTTACACCTTCCAACCTCGCCATGGTGCTCAGAATAGATAGTCTCTTCCTTTAATCTTATTAAGCCAAGGATGCTCAGAGGCTATTATCAGCACTCTGTTTAAGGTCAGTTCTCACCATCTTTTAAAAAGTAGCAAGAAAATGGATGGTGTAAGTGAGCAAGAACAATTTAAAAATGACTTCGTTATGTATTATATGTATATGGGCTAACGGCTTATTAGGATTTTTCATGGAAAGATACATGGTTCTTTGTAAATAGAAAGATGTTGCTTAGTCATTCAGTCTGTAATTTACTGAGCATCTACATGGTTTCATGCGGTTCTTAGGTAAGGATGCTGTATTAAGACAGGCAGTTTTAGGGCATGGAGAAGGAAATTAAATCTGGGTGGGAATTCAAACCAATCACCTTGCACTGTGCACAAACCTACAAGTTAACAGGCCTTGTTTAATGACTTACTACTACCATTTATTGACTCTTGCCCTGTGTTAGGAACTGTGCTTTATATTTTATATACCATCTCATTCAATTTTCACAAAAACATGTAAGTTGATGTTATTATCCATCCCTATTTTATAGATGAGGTGGCTTGAATTGAATTGAAAAAGTACCATGCCCAAGATCATATAGCTAATAAGTGCCAGGCATAGTTTTAATTATTTTGATTTCTAGCCGTAATGTGACCATATCCAATAAGTCAAACTTATATAAACATCTTTGATTTAATATCAAACCACTTGTCTTGATTAATTATAAAAATGACATTTCAAGTACCAATATTTGTTACTGTCAAATAGTTCAACAAAGCAAATCAATTTTCCTTTTCTTCCAAGTTTTTTACTAATTTGTATTAATATTTTATATACTCTATTAGAATACATCTTAAATCATATTTACTAGAAAGTGAACATAAAATCTGCCTGTGTGCTTGTCAGTTCACATGTACCTAAATAAAGCCTAAGTCTTTGATTTCTGGTTCCTTCTGTGTGGGTTGGGGTTACAGGATGCTCTTTTGTGCCCACATGCACTGCTTTGTTTCAGTTCCTTTGTTTCTGTTCTCCAGGGCAGGATAGTCTGTTCAAACTCAAGCCTAGCCTGACTCCCAAAATAGGAGCATAAGACACAGGCCACAAATTCTTTTGTTACTTGGAAGATTTAGTTCTGATTGTTTTTCTTAAAAGAGGCCAAGGTCATTCCATTTCTACTTGGCCTAGTCTTCTGAGCAAATAATCTATGCTTCATAGGCATTGGAAAGATAAGTGCTGATAAGAAAGTAGGGAACAACACAGGTTTTGCACATTCGTTCTTGTTGTTATTGGTTTCATGCACTTAAATCTGGCAGATAATATAAAGGCCAATTGCCCCAAGAGAGAAACCTCTCTGTTATTTAATATCTTTCCTGCAGGCTGATGATTAAGGCCCTTGGGTTTGCAATAGGCAGTGATTAAAGAAACAAGGATATACATAAATATAGACAATTGAATTATTGGATTTCTAAAATATTATGTTACTATTGTAATATTAGAAAATAGAATGGTGTAAACTATATTAACCTCCTGCATCCTAAAGCAGTTCTCAAGGTTCTAGTGGGAGTTACCTGATAATATCAATATTTTATAATTTCTACCAGTTTGAGAATTAAATAGCATAACTTTGAATCCCAGCATATTATCCTTTTTTTGTCCACTACATGCTTTTTTTAAAAAAACTTAGCTTTATCTAAAATAAATCAAAAAAGGAAATTTATTTTCCCAATTCCTATTTTGATATTTTAAAATTATTTCTTGTGCCAAAATGATATCCATCACAAAGTCCATATGGTAGCCTTGGTAACATTCTATAGGGTACTTATTTTAAAATTTAGTCAAACATATGACAGCCAAGACACAGGAAAAGATACCCCATCTCCCTTGCTTTTGGGGGAATGCAAATCAGAACAAGAATGAGATTTGACCTCCCACCTGTGAGAATGACTGTTATCCCAAAGACTGAAAACAAGTGTTGACAATGCAGCAGAGAGAAGGGAGCTCCTATATACTGTTGGTGTAAACTGGTACAACTATGATGGAAAGCAGTGTGGAATTTCCATATGACCCCCATTATCCCATTTATTGGTATTTACCCTAAAAAACACAACACTAATTCACTTCTATGTTCATTGTACCATTATTTACAATAGTTGAGATGGAAATAACCTAAGTACCCATCGGCAGATGAATACATAAAGAAATATGGTATATATACACAATGGGATATTACTCTGTTTTCCAAAAAGATGAAATCCTACCATATGCAACAACATGTACGTACCTAGAGGGGATTATGGTTAGTGAGGTAAGCAAGCAGAAAAACAGACATGGTATGAAATCACAATGTGTATATAGAGAAACAAATAAACAAACAAATGAACTAAATCAAACAAAAATAGACTTGATTTATAAAAATCAAATTAGTGGTTGAAAGGTTAGAAGGTCAGGAGTATAGGTGAATTGGGTTGAAGGGACCAATTATATGGTGAAGGAGGAACTGGACTGGTGAAGATAAACTGTTTTATAATTAAAAATATATGCAAATGTTGATTTACATTATGCACACCTTAAACCTATATCATTTTACGATACAATGTTCCTTCAATAAAACTTGATTAAAAACAATTGTGTCTTTCAGATCTCAGGAAAGATGGTTGAAAGGGTCCAATTGATAGAAATTTTCTTTGTATATTTGATATATCAATATTATAACAGTGTTTCTCATGAACTTCATTTGACCTAAATTTAGTCTATTAAATTCTTAAGGAAAAAAAAAAAAACTTAGTTTTTATTATAGAATCTTTTTCAAATATTAAAAACTAGGTTAACTCAGATCATTCATAGGTAGAGGGTGTGTTGAAATGTGACTTGGATAATATATTTGATCAAAAATATAAATACATTTGGAGGGGTTTATTATTATTAGATTAATTCATCTGGACTTTGGGTACATGTATTTATACATTCATTCAACTATTTATAATTTAAGAAATATACATTTAATATTAAGATTCCTCAATTAAAATGTCACCTTTCCTTTAGGGAAAAAAATAAAAGAGGGATTGCCCTGGTGACTTAGCAGCCTGTACACCCTGGGAGCAGTCCCACAAACATCCCAGGGTCCCAGGTTCAACACCCAGGGCTGGGAGGGAGACAACCAAAGTGAACAACTAAATAAAATAAAGTGCTTCTTCGTCTTCTCTCTTCTTGCCTTCCTGCCTACTCACCTTTACTTAAAAAAAAATGAGCAAAACGTGGAGAGGTAGCACAGCATATGGGGCAGGATCTGGAATAGGCAACAAATGTCCTGATTTTAACACTTGCCAACCATGTCATTCAGAGCCATTTAGTTTAATTTTGTAAAGCTTTTTTTTTTCAAATACATTATTTATTAGAAAATGAAAATAATTTTATTTACCTTTTCATTTTTTTAAGGCTCATACAAGTCTAATAAGGAATTTATTTTGATTCTTAGTGGTGAATTGAATAATCTTAAATCATCTGTTTAATTTGATGATTAAATGATGTGAGTGTTACTCTAATGTGTTTGGGGGAGTTTGTGATATTTCAGTGTAATGAAATTGCACTAAAATCTTTATTCTAGAAGAGCTAAAACATGTTTAGCTTTTCTTTGTTGCCTATGTAATTTAATCTTTTTTTTCTCTCCATTCCTCTATGCCTAATCAGACAACATTCCTTCTTATTCTTCTTTGGTTTTGTGTAGACTAGTTTTCTACTGACCTGACTGGCTTGATCATGCTTCCCAAATAAGGGAAAACCTCAACTCTTGCTCCACACTCTAAAAGCCCTTGTCCCCATTGGCCTCCTTGTGTTCAAAAATATTCTGTCATCTGGCTCTCTGCCTGGTGTCTACCCTTTATTCCACTCCTCATTGGAATCTACTCTTCTGCATCCTCTTTTGCCAGTGAAGCACTTCAGAGAAGAAAGAAAAATCAATATAACCACTCTGTCAATTGGTACCAAACTTGTATCTGCACATCCCTCTAGAGCTCCCAGTCCTTGGGCTTCCCAGTGGCACTGCATGCATAACAATAGATAATTGCTTCCTCTCCAAACTCCATTTGTCACTAGAATTTCTAGTGTGTTTTTGTATGACCCATAATCTCACATTATTCCCTTTTGAGTCACTGTACCTGTTCTTTAAGAACTAAAGCCATTAAAATAAACCTTCTGTTTTCCTCAGTAATCCTACTCTAGTCATCCACTGCTTACCCTGATGACTTACTCCTTTCCTAGTTATCATCATCATCATCATCATCTCTGATATATCGTATGGCATTTTTTTGAGACAGTGGAAGAAAATAGCACCTGAACTAGCAACACGCAGCTAAAACAAAAAAGAAAACTCAATTAGGGGAGATGACCGTATGTGGTTTAATCAATTCTCTGTGAACAGGAACTCTAGAGAGAATAAATTGTCAAAAGTCTAAATTTAAAAGGTACTGAGAACTTGAAAATGATATTTTCCAGTGCTAGTCAGTGAATGGTTGAAGGTAAATTCACAAATGTTGATTTTTGGGTATAACATTAAATGACTATATACCCCCTGAAAAAGGAGTTACCTTTATTTAATTTCCGTCCATACTAGCTGTACTGCCTTTTAACAAGGATGTCATTTTGATTAATCGGATATTTCTAAAGACTTTTGATATCCATGAAATCATCTAAATTCTCTGAAGAACTATTTTTGCATGTGAAATAAAACTTAAATAGTAATGCAGGCTTGCATATTCATGTTATATTAATCCAAACAATGCTTGATCATAATGTGTTGGTGAACTTGCCCCACAAATCTGTCCTACCAAACAAAACAGCAGATGCAATGCTTAGAATGGTGATTTGATAAAATTAGATTCATTGGACAGAATAGAAAATGGAATGCTCTAAATAAATGTCATTAGCAGTTGGGAGGATGGAAGCAAATTCCTCTGATAATGTCTCAAACCTTTACCAAATAAACTTTTAAAAATACATTTGGAGTACTAAAGAATATAATAGAAATTTAAAATTGTATGAATAAAATTTTAATATTAATATGTATTTTATAATATATCTTCCGATTAAACATGTTTCAAAATTATTCTTGAGGTAGCATTTAATGACAGAAGGTGATTGTACCAGAAGCGACATCACTGGTAAAACCTTTTGTGTTACATACTCCATATGCAAGAATTAAGAGTGGGCTTGAAAATGGAAAGGTATATGAGGTAAACTGCTTTTCAAAATATTGACTTGAAAAGGGAACTATCCATTTATAACTCTGTCTGATGTCTGGGCTTTTTACCTTGCAAATTTTTATAACCCACGTATCAGGATTTTCAAAGAAATGGTTGTCTTTTGTGGATACTCAAAAAGTACATTTCCAGAAGTCTAGTCTTTCAGCCAGTTGAGCTAAAAAATAGTTAATTCAGTGAAAAGTTCTCCAAACCAATTGAATTAACTAAATTGATTGTCCTGTGTGACTGAATTAGGCCAGTAAATTTAGTTAAAACCATAGACTGCAACTGAGTGCTAACATAAAAACCTCGAGCTGGCAAAAGAGATTGAAATACAGTAGTGTCTTAGAGAGTGTCAGGAAATAGGAAGGCCAAATTAAGACGTTTGTATCCTTAAATTGCAATGCAATTTACTTATTCCAGCGTCTTTCCCTAGCTTGCACATAGACATGGCCAAAGCTAAATTCTGGAAAAGATGATCCATTATACATTGGCTGTTGAAAACTCTTTGAAATTCTGACCATGGGATTCTTCACAGAACTATAACAAAAAGTCTTGTGGGAATGTCCCAAACTGGCCTTTCCCTGTGTTTTTTCCTGCCTGGATTGTACTATTTCCAAAGACAAAGATTTTTGCAAAAGTGTTTTTTGAACTTAATGCTTAACTTCAATGGTCCAGACATAATTGAACTTTCATTTTTTGTATGTCCTCATTAATTTATTATTAATCGGCATAATAGATATTATTATTACAGTTAACACTTAGCGTGTATATGGAAATGCCTTAAGCACATTTATGTATTGTATCTCCTTTAGTTCTCACAACTAGTGAAAGAGATGCAAATATCACTTTGTACAAATAAGTACTGTGCCCAATATTACATAACTAGTAACTAGCAGAACTGAGAATTAAGATCAAGTAATTCATACATACTAAGACTTGCATTCATTTATTTTTGCAATTTTTATTTTTAAATTTTATTGACACACCATTGCATAACATTAAAGTGTACATTAATGTAAATCAACATCTGTATACAATATATTAAATTCATTACCACTATTCCAGTTCTTCCTTTACCACACAATTGATCCTCTCTATTGAATTTGCTTACCCCATCCCCTTCCCCTTTCCCTTCCTGTAACCATTAATTTGAATTTATTGACTAAGTCTGATTTTTAATGTATTTTGTTAGTTTCTCTATATACTCCATGTGAGTGAAATCACTGAACTGTTTAATTTGCTCTTTATCTTGCAACAGGTTCCAGGCAGAGCTAACCACAGTACAGGTCACTAGCACATATCCGATTTGATAATTATAGATATTCTTAGCTAGTATACTTCTTTTTTTAATTTTAGTATTGCTCTTATGATATTTCTTAAAATTCACATTTCTCAAAGAATGGTGTGTCTGAGTTCAAAAACTAAAGTGTATTTCTGCCATGTTAATTTCAAAGCAAAGTAACCAGGACAAAATGATTTATGGTTTAATTGGTGAATTTTTTGAGATGGCATATAAATATCGTTTGTTTACATCACAGGATTTGCTTGAGTTAACTTCTTTCACTGTTATCCCAAAAGGAATCTTCTAGTTTATCATCTTTAATGACCAAATGCAAATGCTTATTTTTTTTCCTAATTGTAATGCTTATTTATACAGACAAGCCAAATCTAGTTAGTTTCTTCTCAGCACAAATTCTGATTATTTACTAAAAGTAGCTGTAGTCTAGCACAATAAATTGTCATTCCTAAAAAGTATGTTTCTGTTATTGACTAGTAAAATACTTAAGCAGCCCATTAGAAACAAATAATACTGTCAATTAATTAAAAAATCTATTGGCTCCCAAAATAGCCTTTGTGGTTTATAAAATAGCTGGGATATTTAATTTCTTTCTTCCATAACTAGTCTTTTTCACTTCAAATTCAACTTATTAAAATGAACACATTAAAAATAATTGAAATAAACTCATTATCTTTGCTTTAAAATATACCCCTTTACCTTTTCATTATATTAACTAGACCATCATTCATATATGCCAACAATGTATGAGACATTCTCAACTTTTACCTCTCTGTCATCTTCATGAACAAATGATCACAAAATTCTGCTGTTTCCACTCCCAAATACTCTGAAGACTTCCCTTCTCCATATCACAGCTTTGGCTAGACCTATCATTATTCTGCTGAACTATTGTAATTGCCTCTCAATTAACCTTCCTGACTCCTGTTTTACTTCTCTTCCATTTTCTACACATTGTAAAACTCAAATGTGATTATATTACTCTCCATTTAAAAAATCATTCCACATGTATCCCCAGTGGCCTAAGAATAAATGCAAAATGTTATGGCAAAGCAAAGCCTTCTTGATTTTGCTTCAGTCTTCCTAAGCTATCCACCCAAGCTACCTGACAGTTCTTTACCAGCGCCTTCTAGTTTTAGACCTGTATGCTTTTCACTCATGCTGTTCTCATCAAAGAGAATACCTTCTCTGCATTCTGCATTTTCCCTTCCAGATCACATCTTGATGTGCTCCTTTCTCTTCTAAGTGTCACTATACCATCTTTATTAAGACTTTTATTATACATTATCATAATTATTTACCTACATATCCTTTCTACTAGTTGGTAGCTTTTGAAGATACTTGTCTTTGTGTTCCCTATCATAGTTTCCCCCCTACCTAAAATAGACCTTGAGTAATAGTGTTTAATCAATGCTGAATGAATGGACCCATTTTTTTTTCATCATATGCTAGAGTTTTCAAACAAATTATTTTTTCTATAAAATAATTTTCCTGGTTATAAATTTTCCTAAAAATAGAGCAATATAGAACAAACTTCTCTGAAGCATACTAATAATCTCTCCCATCTAACCATTATTCCTACATTGCTCAATGTAAACAACTTTCAGAGACAATCCTGAGGAGGTATACATAGATATCTAGATAGATAGATAGATAGATAGATAGGTAGGTAGGTAGATAGATATTCTACAAAGTGAGTAATCTCATTGTGTTTTTACATTCATTTCTGGCCTGAAGAGAAAAATTGAATACTCAAAATATGCATTGTATTCAGTGCTATAAATTATAAGCCCAAAAGTTCTGCTTTGTATTATTTTTATTCAAAATGTATATGATTTGGCAAATAAGAACATTTCTTTTGGATGCATCTGGGTGGAATAATGGTTAATCTCTTCTAAATAGTGCAGACCACAGGTTTGAGTCCTGGTCTAAGGGGAAACAACCAATGTGAACAACTAAATAAAAATTAAAAAATCATATACTTCTTCATCCTCTCCCTCACCTTCCTGCCTGTGCCTTTCTTTTTCTTTCTTTTTTTTGAAAGAACATTCCTGTTGCATGTATTGGTAGAATAAATGAGTCAAGAATTTCAGTAAAGTTTCAAAAGCATCATCATTTCTCAGTTAATAAATTGTGATTAGGATCTATCTAAATAATCCTCTAATCTTCATTTCTGCATAGAAATGCATTTTTAAGCACCTACCCTCAGTGATAAATAGTTAAGTCTGAGAAGTGGGAGTTAGCATTCTTTCTAACTTTCATTTTTAATTACTGTCGCTTTCTTCATTTAAATTCTTCTTTCAAAAATCACATTGCCCATTCTACTGCCTACATTGTAAATAATGCAGATATATGAGTGTGTGCATGAGTGTGTGTGTGTGAGCGTGTGTGTATGTTAAAGCAGTACTAATTAAATAGTCTTTTTACCATTTTAATATAAGCCAGAACCAAATAATGGTTGCATTATATTAGGTGTAACCTAAACATATCATTTTGAAAATATAAATATACGTTTGAATTACAAATGCTGAGTGATGATCACAAAGGTATGTTGATTTAATAATTATTTTTTCAAAAGTACTTTTCAGTTCAGGGAATGTTATGAAAACATAGCTCTGAATATAGCCAACTAAAAGATATTTAGTAAATTCAGTATTCATCAAAATTGTTTTCTAATAAATATCATGAAAACTATATAGGATTTTATCCATAAAAGAGCCGAAAACTCTACTGAACATATTATGCTGACTTAGTGACTTTTCCTGAAACTGTATCAGACAAAAAGTTGATAATTCCTTTTAACTCAAAGAAAACTAAAATAAAAAGGAAAACAAAACTTCAGCCTGGATAATTACAATGCTTACTTTCAAACTGTTGTCTTAAGAATATTATATTGCATTTTTTTGCTGGTCTACTAGGCATTAAAATTCAGTATGAAAGTGTATATCAAGTTCAACAAACATTTGATTCCACTTAACCATAGGAATTGAAGACCAAGGGACTATTCTTTGCAGAACAGAAGTATAGCAAATTTTAAATGAAACAATTTTATTTTAGAGTAGCTTGAGCAATGATACTTTAAAAAATGATTCATAAGAAATTTGAACTAGACTATTTTAAATTGGTTAACATTAATGTTTGAAGATATAACATAATTGAAGGTAGAACAAAGGAGCCGCACACATCCAAAAAAACATTGCTGTTTGAAAAGTCAAATTATTTAAATTCCTAATATGTGCTATGACATTTCAATTTGAATTAATTTCTCTTTTATAGATTATGGCTACAAATGGCTTCAAAATTATTTTGCAGTCATTATGTATTTTGGACCACCATGAAGAATTTTGTTTTTATTGATTTCCATGCATTTCATGTAGTAGGAGCTAAGCAGAATATTTAAAAATTGAATACAGAGCTCAAAACTAAAAAGAATCAGATTAAATGCAATAGCTAAAGAGATAAGGGATTTTAAATCGTAATTAGCATATTCTATTATATTTTTTAGCTTGGTTCTAGTCTTGACATTGGATGAAAACTTCACTTTTTGTTTCAAAGGTTATTGAACCTATAACTATCATGAGTTTACTAGCAGCTTAAATTGTTATTTTAACAAAATAACAAAAATATTCATGGTTAAACTGTACTATAGTGCTGAATTAGCAAAGTTTCACTTCAATCATTTGATTCTTTATTTTTATACTTAAAATGCAGCATCATATTGTACAAAAGCTTTTCCCCAAGGCCAAAATCTTTCTTATAGAACAAATTTAGTTATAATATGTGCATGCAAAAAGCAAAAACTGATTTGTGTGACTTGGGGCATAGTGAATATTTAATACATTTGGCATAATGAATACTTTTTATAATGAGAAAGAAATGATTTGAAAATAATAGGATTGTTAATATAATATATTCAAGAAGACTGTGGTGGTATTGTATCCTTTCATCAAAAATATGAATTACAGCTATCAACATGAAAAAGTGATATATTGTTTTCTGTGTAAATAACCAAATAAATTAAAGCCTAAAAGAATCTATTAAGTTTCTTAAAAATATGAAGAATTTAAAGTGTTATTTTCTTTATCATTACTCAGTTTGTATAGCAACTTGAAAAATCTGTGCTCAGAAGTTTCCCTACTTGTTTTTGTTGTCAGAATTAAAAAGGAGGAAAGGAAATGCAGCTAAGGTTTATAGTAATCACGTGTTTTTAGGTAAGTTTCAATTATACATCTGAATCAAAAAAATTCCATTATAATCGCACGAGATCCACATATGGATGTAAAATTAGTCAGAATATTTTAGGAGAAAAAGGATAGTTGTACCACTCAAAATGTCTCCCCTAGAGTGTTTATTAACTACAAAGAGAAAATGTTAACTTTTATAGTGGGGAAGCACAGCAATCACTAACTGATCAAATCTTCAAAATTGAAACACCAGTAACAAGACTTAGCAACATCCTTTACCCTCAGACATAGTGCACTGTGAAGGATTATTACTTCTGAAACCTCAATCTAATCATAAAGATATTAGACAAATCTAAACTGATAAAACAATCTATAAAATAAGTCATCAGTGCTCCTCAAATGTCAGTGTTCTTGGCTTCCACAAGGGGCTAAGGAAACAAGTTAAATAGAAGGTGGGATCCTGAGTTAGATCCCAGGACAGAATAAGGGTGTTAATGGAAAAACATTAATTTTTTTAAAAGTTTACAGTCTGGCTAGTGGTATTGAGTCGGTTACTTTTTTTTGATAACTGTCTTGTAATTATAGGAGCTATTAAAAGTAGAGGGAATTGAGTGAAAAGCATATAGACATTCTCTGAACTATCTTGCAATTCTTCTATAAGGCTAAAATTATTTCAACATACCTGTTTTTAATATTCAAGTCATTCTTATACTGTTACCTTATAGTAAATACAAAAGTACGCTTCTCTGTTTTTATTAAAATCTGTGAAAAAAATTTCTAACTTTCAAGGTTTGGAAAAACATTTGTAAAGTTTTCACTTTCCTTTTTGTTTTAAATGATAAAGAAACAATTACTCAATTATATGGAAATGTGAACAGCTTCCTATATCTTCTTAAAGAAAACTTGCAAAACATGCCTAACGTTTCTCAGCTTGAACCAACCTTTAGGAACTGAGCATAATGAGAGAACCCCTGTATTTATTCTTTAGATGTATGGTGTTGTGCTCATGTTAAAATTAATTTTTTCCTGGTATAAATATACTAAGAAATGATAAAAATAACAATTGAATACAGTAAGACAACAGTGACTATAGTTGTATAAAGTTGTTCTTGAAAGTTTAATTTGTGCAGAACAAAATTATTTTTAGAAAACTTTATTTAATATCTTTTTCTTTTTAAATAACCTTGAAAATTTTGTTAGCAGCAAGCTTTGGGGGAGATAACTGTTCTAAATTAAGATCTGGTTCATTCAGTGTTTTTGAGTAAGTGTAGGCAAGCTCATATGTTTTTCTATGTATTTGTGTTTCATTTTCTCTACCTGTAAGGTTATACTTAGTTTATATTGATTCTATTATGGAAAAATTTGTTGATAAATTTGATAATAGGGAATGGGATATTTTTTATGCCACCATTAAAAAAAATACTTTATTACACAATATTTTAATCAAGTGATATTGTATCATCCTAAAGAATTGTCAAGAAACTTGCTATTGTCATATTGTCCTGCTGCTTAGCTCTGTTTACATGATTATTTGACAATTATATCTGCAAGTGAGGATAATAAATGATGATTAAGCATTTTTTAAGTTTAAAATATACAAAATATAACTTTTTTTGATTTGCCATTTATTTCTATTAAAATATTTCAGAAGAAAAACATTTCTTACTGGGGTTTTCAGGTATTTTCCAGAACTTTACACAAGATAAAACTCAATCTCCCTAATATTTTTTTAAAAATCAAATATCATGTTGCTATTTCATTTAATAAACATTTGAGCTCTACCATGTTACATATCTCATGACTGTCACTAGGATACAAAGTGGGTAGAATTTACAGGCACACACAACTTAGTTCCCAATCCTATTTCTTGATATTTCTCTAGGTGTGTTCTTTTTCCACATCAGTTGACCCACACTCTGTTTCCTGATAACTACAACTCCCTCCTTCTTAATTCTTCTTCTTAGATTAACTTTTCCCCAATTCCCAAATACCCTACAAGCTTAATCACTGGAGGCCCTACATTCTCTGACCAGCACAGTCCTCAGCAACCTATTTCTACATTGAAGAACTCAGGTTGCACTCCCTGTATGCAACACTGAATTGAAGTTTTGGATATACCATTCTGACCTCTGAACTACGTGTCAATAATCCTGGTTTAGAGGATTCCTCCCTCCCTTCCTCTCTTCTTCCCTCCCTTCCTTAAAGTATGGGTACAGGCAGCAATGGAGGTGAAACAGACATGCAGGGAGGGTGGGGGGAGGGGGGATGAGAGAGGAGAGAGAGAGAGAGAGAGAGAGAGAGAGAGAGAGGAGAGAAGGGAGAGAGAGGAGACAGGGAAGAGAGGGAAGAGAGGGAAGAAGAGAGGGAAGAAGAGAGGGAAGAAGAGAGGGAAGAAGAGAGAGAAGAGAGGTTGAGAAAGAGGGAGAGGGAGAGAAGGGAGAGAGAGAGAGAAGAGAGAGACTTGATTTTGTATGTAGTTATTCATTTTTATTGTTCTCTTCCATCCCTAACCACAGTTTATGAATCCTGGTCCTTGTTTTGTATGTGGACTGCACTGGCCAAAGGCAACACATTCAACCTCTACTCCAGCAGGGTGCACCAGGAATCATTCTATCTTTACCTCCCGGCAATTATTGTGAGGTCTCACACTGAACCAATTTATTTTAATTTGTGGAACCTAGCATTAGTAGATGAGTGTTTTCCCAGATCTTTATGTGATCTTTATTTCATTTAACTCTTTTTTTCATTTCTCTCACTTTCAAAGGAAACCTCTTCATAAATGTCCTTAAGGTCCCTAATCCTTGCTGACATAATTCTAAAGCATCATATCAATGATAGACATGTCCTGTGACCAGGAGATTGATAAAGCCTTATGTTCTGAAGACTCTCTAAACTTTCAAATCTGTTTTTATAACATGATGCTCCCGAAAAAAAAAAAGTTATTTCAATGTTACACTAATTTTGTCCCTTACACTAATCTTGTCCCTGGTTTGTCCAGCTGCTCCAGGATAGAGATATTGGTACCACAGCACAATTGTCCAGTTTTCAGTACTACCCAGCTCACTGCACTAATTAATTGTTCAAGGTAGTTGCAGGGCATTTTTTTCTCTAATTCTTTAGGCAATATTTCTCTTCTACCTTGATCCATGAAATGCAATGGCTCCTTTTAAATTAATTTTTGGAGATGTCTGTATTCACCTGAGTATATCTTACAGTACTGGTTTTAATAAATTTGTAGTTGTATACAAATAAAAATGTACATGTTGACTATTTTCTACTTTTTAAGTCATTTTAACTTAAAATGAAACAGAAGAGCACTAATTAAGTTAGGAATGCCTGTGACAGCTTGTGTCCTGCATAGCTCATAGTGAATGCTTCATGAAAACACAATGACACTGAATTGACAAATCAAATATGGCCCTGGGTAACAGTGAACAGAGCCCTCCCATTGAAGAAGAGGGAAATTAAGATGTTAGCCACTATGTCAAGATACTAAAACTGAAAATACCATTCCTGATTATTCATGGCTCTTAGTGAACATGGATAAACTTATTTGACAAGTAATATAGGGTTCTTAACTTAGTTCAGGGATTTTGTTAGACTAGAGATAATGTAAAAATGTTCTGAAAATTAAGTTTTTTTCTAAAAAATTACATAAATAATGACACATATGCTAATAAATTTGTAGGTAGCACATAACCAACTTTGAATATGGTTTCAGAATACTAGGACTTTTAATGTAGAGGAGTAGATAAGATATATAGATATGTACTGATAGCTAGAAATACAAAGTGAGATGACACTAGAGACATATAAGTACTAAAAGTAAGAAAGAAAACAGCGTTTTGAAAAAGAAAATATTATTTATGACCAGGTATAACAAGGGATATTTCTCACAGGTGTTAAAATTTAAGCCTCACTTCCCAGGATGCATTACAAAGAGAAAATTCAAAGCTCAGATTAAATGTAGCAATATCACAGTGAACTTCTTTTGCCAGTTTATTTATTCAACATCCTATCTGCATTCATACAAATTAGCAAAATAGCTACCAGGTCTCCAAACATATCAGTTCTTGAAGAATGCTATTTATGTCATGGAAATTGAGATACTGAAAGAACTAAAAATATCTTTTCTTTCTATAGAAATGTATAACTGATTTAAGGTCCTTCTAAAAATCCAAATCCTTCATTCACCCAGTGCTATTTGTGGCACATTGCTAAATACTAATAGAAGTTCTCTGTTATTTCCCTTCTCTGAAGATAGCAATTATGAAATTGTCTCTGATGAATAGAAACCATGCTGATAACCTGCAATTAAAATGCATCATCAGAAAAATAAAAATGCCGTATACTTGACAGAGTTAAATTTCCAAAAGAAAAGAACTTGTCTTAATTATTTCTGTATTTCACATTTACAGTTTTTTTTCTTTAGAATAAAAGCGTAAGTTCATAAATGATTAAAACATTTCAATTAGTTTTGAAGAATGACAGAAGGCTATTGTATAATAAAGCAAATTACATTAAAGTAAAATAAACAAAAATTTTTCTTAGCTATTTAAAAGCAGAATGAAGTCATTTCACAGCAGTTATATAGTCTTTTTCTCGCCACAACACCTACATCTTCTGTAAACCTGTAATCTATGTATTTATTAAATTATCATCACACACATACACACTTCATTGTCTTTTACTCTGGAACTTGTATATTATCTACCTTATTTGACCCAGAATGCTGTCAGTAGTTCAAAAATATTGTAACAGATTTTGCCATTGTTATTTAAAATACTTCTCACTGTTTTTTAAGTTACATAATCTGTTCTGAATGACAGATTTTTATCTTTTCATCTATACTGTGCTGCTTATTTCATATCATTTATGCTTTTATAGGGCTGTATATATACATATATAATTTGGAAAATTGATAATGTGCTCATTTTTTTGTCTTTCCAAATAAATGAACTTAGCCCTACTGGATCAAGTCTCCTTGAGTAGAAAATAAGATTTATTTCAAAATAATTTATGGTAAAAAATGAAAAAAAAAGTGTAACTTTCTTATGTACAAAACAGAATTACAAAGTAAACAGCCCTGATATATTCATGTGTTCCTATGAAGCAGATAAGACATATATCATCATTCTCATACCAAGTACTGGAGAGGCTATAGAAGAACTTGAACACTCACACATTGATGCTGGGAATGTAAAATGGTGCAGCCACTTTGGAAATAGTTTGGCAGATAGTTAAAGAGTTAAATATGTACCTACTATCTAATCTAGTTATTTCAATCATCCTTCCCCTTCCTTTGCTCTTCATTCATAAGAAATTAAAGTTTATTTTATTGTGGTGACATACATTTTAATGTTCAAGCCTCTTTAGTTTTAAGAGCTAAAAACTAGAAGCAACTAAAATGTCCATCAACTAGAGTATGATAAACCAAGTATGGTATAAACATTCAATGAAATACTACTGAGTAGTAAAAATAAATTAACTTCTGATACATACCAAAGTATAGAAGAATCTCAATTATACTGAGTGACTGTATTAAACAGGGTCCTCCAGAGCATAGGAACCAACAGGGTAGGAAAGTATGTAGATAGGAAGAGAGGAAGGAGGGAAGGAAGGTAGAGCTATAAAATTTGAGAGGGTTAATTATTGAATTGGCTAATACAATTATGGAAGCTAAGATATCTCATTATCTGCCATCCTCAAGTTGATAAAGCAGAAGAGTTGGTATAATTCAGTCTGAGTCTAAGGCCCAAGAACTATGAGCTGTAGTATCTGAGGGCAGGAGAAGATGGATATCCCAACCCAAGAAGGGAGAATCTACCTATTCTGTCTTTTTGTTCTATTGGTGCTTTCAAAGACTGATGCATTTGATGAGGGCAGATCTTCTTTACTGAGTCAACTGATTCAAATACAAGACACCCTCATAGACACACCTAGAGATAACATTTACCAGCTATCTGGGTATCCCTTAGCCCAGTCAAATTAACACAAAATTAACCATCACAGTAACAAAAGTCAGTTAAAAAAATACTGCATGCTGTATTATCCCAATTCCACTAAATTCTAGAAAATGTAAACAGGTAGTGACCAAAAGCAGATTGGTGGTTGTCTGGTACCAGGAAGTTGGATAGAAGTGGTTGCAAAGAGGCATGAGAAAACTTGTGGTGTGATATGCTCACTATCTTAATTACAATGATGGTTTCATGAGCATATACTTAAACCAAAACTTAGGAAATTATGTATTTTAAATATCTGAATGTCAATTGTATCTCAAGAGATTGTAGCGTGAGAAGGAGGCATGAAGTTAAGTACTAGAATTGCTAAAAAGCAAAGCCCAGATCTCTCCCCTAATTTTGCACTCTAGAGTATGTTGCAGGGTCCTGATTTTAAATTATATGATCCAATCAAATGCAGATATTTAGTTGATTGTTTTCTAAAACATTATTAGAAAGGAGGTCCACTTGTATTAAACAAACCTGCAGAAATACAGCAAAATCAACCTCTTTTCTTAAAATCTGTGTTATTATAGACTGTGACTTTACCAATGTAGAGCTCAAAATCTTTTGTAGCTTTAGTTGAATAGTGCACCAAATCTGCATTTTGGACAAGTGGTGTTTTGCTTGATTAATCTTTTCTAACCTATTTAACTAGTTCAGAAAATGACCAATGATCAGTTGTTTGTTTTACTTGATGGGGAAATTTTATAAAAATGATTTAAATAGTAAAACATAGACCCTTGAGTTGTAATTCTTCATTATAGTTGAAATTATCAGAAGATTCAGGCTTGTTAACAAGATAGAATCCTTTCCACTGGCCTTCATATCTATTTGGAGTATCTTAAGGTATGAAAGAATTTTGTCATATCTCAGACAATATTTTAAAATATTATTTTATTAACCAGTAGGAAATTAGCAAATCTACTGAATCTAGTGCATGAAATTAGCACAATAATTAAAGTCTGACCTTATTGTAGGTCACAGAAATTGTTTAATCTCTTTATTCATCTGTGCATACTGAGAAAGAAAGTGCCCTGTGGATACACCAATAATCTGGGTTCTATCAAAGCAATTATATTACGTTAAAAGAACAAAGTTAATTATGCTTTCAGTTTATCACTTTTTTGATGCTGTAAAGGTTAACATGATTTGTTATTTTCTTTTCACAAAGGGTACATGTGAAAGAACCTAAAAATACAGAAAAGTTTCTATTTGAAGATAAATATCTCTTTGCCTTTTATTACAAATTCTTTTCCTGCACAAAAGGTGACAGTATTAGGCTATTTTTATTATGAAATAAGACTAAATATATTCAAAATCCTTTTTTTTAGACTATCAATGCTGTTTCTCCTGTTAAGTAAACCTAAAGTTTGATCTCAGTCTCAGAGTGAATATCAAAGTATGTGATTTAATAGCTAAATTCAATACAGTTCTGGTAGAGATGAGATTACTAGCTTCTCTATGCCTAGACAGTGAAAGAAATTGTACCTCCTGAAATTAACTGCAGATACTTTCCTGTTCAGTCTTTCAAAAGAATCAAATGCTTTGTCTCTGGTTTCACATGGTAATTTTGAGACCAAAATTGGAGAAGAATGTTTTTTATCACCAAAGGAGAGAAAAAAAAATCCGCCGCCTATACCCCTCTAAGAACACCTTATTATAAAAACTTTGAATTGTCAAGAGTTCATCTCTAAGGTAGAGATTTGGCATGTGTATTTTCTGCTAGATGACTTATGCAGGTTTCTCTGAAGTGAGAAGCATGGCATTTTCAGTTTGTATTATAATTATTTACTATTTAAAGAGAGAGGATAAAAGACTTGCACTCTGGTTGGACAGTAGACTTTTTCCGTAGACTTTTCCTTGATCCGACTTTTCATAGCTTCACACACCAAAGGATTATAATTTGCTATTTCTGTATAATTATATATATATATATTTATGTATATAAATACACATTTTATAATTTTATATAATTTGTTATTTCAAACCATTTTAGTAAATTATTTGGATAAAAATAGGCTTATTACTTAGAAATTGTCTGTGGACATTCTCCTCATATTCTTGATATTTTGACCATTCCTTTTTCTCTTGGTTAGAATTTGAAGAGAGAAAAGCGGAGCATTGGATGCATAATGAGGGTATATTTTTAAGATGATCATTTCTATGTGTCTCAAAACACACTGTGTAGGTGGCCACTAACTCTGCCTGTGCAGAGATCTAACCCTGAATATAGCAGGGCAGGTGCAGTGTTCAAAATACTGAAGACAAAATAAAACCAACAGCTTTTCCTTGCAGTTGATATACTTTGCTAACTATACTTTGCAAGCTATGGTAAGGACATTCTCTTTGGTTTCTAGCACTTTAGTGCCTATGGTAAGAAATTGAAACACAATTTATAGATGGCTCCCTCAGTTTCTTGAAAAATATATGCTACACTCATTATGATATCAGTACTGTCACAGAATCTGTAGGGAGTAAAGGCCTTAAGGAATAATATGAAAAACAATTAAGAGTAATTGCGGTTATGGACATACCAAACAATTCCTTTCCTAATCTCTGCAAGTCTAAGAAGCCTTCAGGAAGCATTCCGTGAATAAAAACAGGTATGCCGAGGAGTGGCAGCTACTACAGTGTTTGCATGTCAAATATTTCCATTTTTAATTAATATAAAAGTATCTGGGGTAGTCTGAAGAGAATGCTATTTTGGATCTACATGCCGTGAAAAAGTAAAATGATTTTGGAAGGAAGGGGAAATTGCTGCTTTGTAGAATCTCATTGTTTCTATGGAGCATACTGGTGCTGCCACTCATGTGACTGTACCATAGAATTTTCCTAATGTAGCAACTAGAAGGCCAAACTAGCTTCTAGGGCTATGTGTCTAAACAGCTGGTGGGTAATTATTGGAAACCTTTAAGGCCAGAGCCAGGAAAAGTGGAGACTCTTAGGAATAAGCTATAGTTAAGCAATGTGATAGAGCAAAGTGCTATTTACACTTGCTAAATGTAATGAAACTAGCTTCTGAAAAGGACAGGTAAATTCATGTACTATATTTGTTTTTAGACTCAGATAGTCCATGTTAAACTAAGATTGGGAGAAAAATGCAATCGGAAAAAATACAATTAAAATATAAATAAGAGATACATGCCATTATCACCTCTGTAAATGATTTCTGGAACTTCTTCCCTGGTGGGTTAGGGACCTTGTCTTTGTTATCCATGAAGGTAAACTTGTCACTAGTTGCTGTGGGAACCTAAGCTCATTACTCTATGTCACTGAAACTCAATTATTTTGTAAAGTGTGAATAGTAAAAGTGCTAGCATAAATTTTGGTAAGAACGGCACTAAACATGTCATCATCAGATTCATACTAATGACTACATATTATACAAAAAACTGCGCAATGTTATTTTAAGACAAACATATTCACCCACGCTGTGATTTTGAAGTTTCTGGCATCAGAAACTTTGTTTTCATTTTTTCTCTGGTTTTTGCAGGGCTAGCTGGAAAAAAAAAAAAAAAAATTATTTGAAGTATACAATGTGATGATTTGGTATATGTTTATACTATGAAATATTTACCATAATCAAGTTAATTAACATATATCACTTCATGTAGTTATCTGTTGTGTAGGTGTGTGCAGATTATTAAGATTTTCTCTCAGCAAATTTCCAACAAAAAAATACAGTGTTATTAACTATTGTCATCATTTTGTACAGTTGATCCCCAGAGCTTATTCATCTTCTGTCTTTATATGTCAACTTTCATACTAGTAGCTAGCACATAGTTAAGACACCATACATTTTGTTGGATATATTGAATTGCTCCCCTGATGTTCTGGGAAGTCTTGCTCCACTATTTTGGGGAGCCCTCAAAGCAAGTCAGAAGCAGTCAGTCATACAATGCTATCACACAGCCTGCTTCCTGGGAACCCAAGCAACAGACATTGACATTGATGCAAACAAGTGGGGCATGGGATGGGGCAGTGATCTTGCTCATATTACCATCCTTTTACATATTCTAACGGCAGTTTGCACATTATCTGCCCACAATACCTCTGCTTCTCACATGCGTTTTAATGTCCAGTATGCCAGAACCACATTCTCTTAAAAAAACAAACCTGTTAGTGGTCTTATGATTTGGCTTAGTTGTGATTTTGACTTGCAAAAATAAAAGCAAATCTTTTTGCCTCAGTTGGTCTCAATATTCCTATAGGGTATGAGGATGGAGAAGAATTTGACATTCCTTCTAGTTATACTTTTAGGTGAGGGAAGATAAGTTGTGGGAAGTTATTAAAAGGCCAGACTTTGCAGATAGACTCTAAGACTTCAGCACTAACTCTGCAATATTAGCTCTGTAATCTTGATGAACGCCTTAATTTTTTTGTTTAAATTTTATTGAAGGAACGTTTTGTCGTCACATGATATAGGCTTAAGAGATCTGTCTTAATAAATCAACATCTGTGTATTATATATTAAGTTTTCCACCATCATTCCAGTTCTTCCTTCAGCATACAAGAAGAGAAGAGGGAGAGACATGGCATATTGGTACTCCTTAAATTCTTAATGCTTCTCTTTTCTCATTTGTAAAATAAGGATAATACTTTCAACAAGAATATCTGTGACAGTTAAAGGAGATGATGTATGCAAATCCTTGGAGAAGTAAGAGCCTCTCTTAATATTCCACTTAACCAAGGAGGCTAAGTGTAGTGGTTAAGAGGTATTTATTCTATTGACATAATATTTGAGCATTATTCTAGATGTGGGGATAAAGTACTGAACAAAATGGGTAAAAGTCTAGTCCAGTTGAAACAATTTTAATGATAATTACATTCTTTAAAATAAAATAAAGGTATGCTTCATAGATTCTACTATGTCTTCAAAACCTTCAATCTCATTAAATAGAAATTTAGGATGAAATGAATGGAAAGTCAAGTATAAGTGATAGTTACAATTTATTGTAGGATGATAATCAGGACATTGATTAGCGATCAGAGGAAGAAATACAGTTGAAGATTTTATAAAGTTGTGAATTCAACAAAACAAAAGAAAAAATGACAGTCATAATTTCTGTTGATCAATAGAAAAATATAAATGAAGATGTAATCCCTAATATGCAAAAATATATATCCCAAGTTTGGCATCTACAGGCTTATTTTTGACTCTTACATCAAAAAGATTTGTGTATTTTTAAAAATTAGAGGATTCCCAGTATTTTATGTTACAAGATGATTTTTAAACAGGAATTACTAACCAAGCACCTCCAGACTGTATCATTGTGCTGCATACTCCCCGCAAAAGTGCATTTTGAGTGTGTTGGATCAAAAGTAACTTACCTTTTTTCTTGAAGGTCATTTTTTATTCTCTATATCCAAGTAAAACAGATCAGGTAATGGGCCACTCAAATGGATGTGCTTTCTGTAAAGAAGAAACTATACATAATAAATATACTAAAACCCTTTGTAATGGGCGAATGTTGTAAGAAATGTCCAGCAAAATGAAAAATAGTTTAATACATCAAAAAGCATGCATTGGCAAAAGAACAATTGTTTATACATCCATTTACAGCGTGATGGAACCTTGAAGCAATGTGTTATTGATGCATTTAGCATTTGCCCTTCTTGATGGAAACCAGACAGTCATAGCTCATGTCATCCTCTATGTGTCTGACATGCAACTGGAGAGAGAAATGGATGACAGAGAAAGGGCCAATGGATGCTGAAGATGAGTGGTGGAAAGAGGCAAGCAGATGCTTCCTGCCACTGCCCTCTCTAATAATTCACTTGAGGCTCTCTTTTAAGTTTATGGTTCATTCTTCCAATACCTATTGCATACATAATACTGACATTTATTTCTGTATGGTTGTTAGTAATTTCTCTTTCATGTAATTTTTTTTTTTTTTTGCTTTTTAAAGGAAAGAGAGAATGAATGAGAGAGGGTAAAAGCTCCAGGATAGCCTTATTTTAACTAGATAATGTTAATGTCAACATCTCTTATAATAAATATACCTCAAGTGTATTTGTGGTAATATTATTTCTGATTTTTTTTTTCTTTGTAAGAGTAGCAAAGAAAAAGAAGTTGAATGGAGCAGTGTGGGTGTAGAGATTTATGAGTAGGTTGATCATAAAGTAATGAAAGATTATGATCAGTATAAAACAGACAAAAGTCCTATAATGGCAAAAATGAATAACTAACATAAGCAGGGTCCTGAATATGTTCAACCATGCATTTGTATACAAAATAAATATTAAGATGGTAAATTAATTTCACATTCCCCTTATAAGCCTTAGTGCAAATGTTTAGAGCAAGCTCTAGGTATAATTGAGAAATTCTATGCTAACAGAATTTCCAAATTCCTGCTTCTCTAAACATGTATTTTGGTCTTACCTTGTGACTTTGTCAGATTATTTTCATGGTCGGTGTATGACTGTGACTGTTCTAGAACAGATTGAGCACTCTTTCGAACATAACTTATTCTTTTAACTGACACCTCTTCAGCGTCTAACTCTGAGAGGCTACTTATTTTCTCATGGCGTGAGAGGGAGTTGAATGACATGATTTGACATTAACTTTTAAAAGAAATAATTTTGATTTCTTGGGTGGGGGTATGAGACAGGTTGTGGAGGAAGAGGATACCAGATTCAGGGTCACCAGGTTTGGCATTATATCAGAAATCCAATAGGAACGCTAATGACTCAGGCAAGATGGCAGCCTGGAGATGATGACTAGTTAAATGTTGAATTTATTTTGATGGCAGAGCTAGCAGATTTGTACCCAAACTTTCTGAAGCCCAGAGGTCAGTACCTTCCCATTTCTTTTAATGGGTAATTAGATCAAAAAGTGGTTGAATTTCATTTCACCACATTATATGTCAATTATATTTAAATCACTGGTGTAAGAACTCTTTTTTCTCTTCTCTCCCTTTGAATATTTTTCTTCTATAGATGTACAATATTGAAAAGCAGTGTCAATTCACACTACTACAAAACTAATATACATCTATCTGTCTATCATGTGTAGATGAATAATGAGCCTGTGAAGTTCTATTTCCTTTCCCTCCCCTTCCCTTCCTCTCCTCCTCCCCTTTCTCCTTGCCCTCCCCTTCCCTTTCTTCTGCTCTCATAAAACAAACACAAAACCACAAGAAATTAAAAAGTAATACCCATTCAGAAGTACTTTATTCCAAACAAGATGCTAAGATGTAACTCTTAAACTAAGTCATGCCAGCAAAGCTTTTTAGCAATTAACAAAGGCTTTTCAGCTCAATGTAAATATAGTTTTGTGTCTAGATATTGCAAACTTATTAGACTGAACTGGTTTAGGTTCTATTCATCAGAATGTCTCTAAACATACCCTGCTTTTTTAAGAAGCATACACACACATCCCTAAATTGTAGACTAGAACTAATATTCTAGGTTTGGGCAGCAATGACCTTGGAACATGAAAAATGTTGTTTGAAGGTCAAAAATGCATAAAATGAAATCTTCTTGGCTATTTATTAAAGCGTAAAATGAAGATTATTTTTTATTTTCTGAAAGAAAAGAGAAGGAAAAGCAGAAAGCAAATGGAATGGGATGGGGTGGGGGGAAAACCAGAACTATGTTTTCTCAATGCATGCTACTTTCTGGAAGAAAAAATGTGGATAAACTGGTCAATTTTTCATTCATTACTGATAAGTTGATTGCTTCTCTAAATTGGCCAACTCATTGCATCTTGAACAATCTCAGCTGTTCTTACTTTGTTTTACATCAAGATCTAACATGTTTTCCCCAAGTTGCATAGGACTGAAATTAGTTTGGACTTTCTAACTTTTTTCTTGTTTCATTTTCCTATTTCAGTTCTTCTTTTGTTTCCTTATATTCACTTGATTGCACAGTGTGAAATGGAAAATAATTTTTGTTTAAGCATCATTTGAACTTTTGTGTGGAATCACCTTCTTGACTTCTATTTAGATAGGAAGTTGAAAAAAACAGAAAGAAAGAAAGGGAAAAGGGGGTTGTGTGGTTCTATTTGTGTGCCTCAAGTGAAGCTTTTATATCACAAAAGAAAAGGAATAAACAAAAGAAGCAGGTAAAGAAGAGAGTGATGTCAGCTCTGTTCTAAATTTGAAGTGTTTCTAGCCAAATGAATTCTATGCTATTCACGAGGCAGCGGGAGAGCAGAAAAGTTTGATCATGGTGTCAACATACTTGTAATTCAAATGATTGTAGTACAGACTTTGAGTAATTATATATTAAATCAAGGTACTCTTGTGTGTGTACATATATATATATATATATATATATGTACACACATATATACACTTTATGTATGAATCTTCAATTCTGCTTTCTTACCTTTGTTGCGGATGGAAATGTGACCTCAGAAACTTCATAGAGTTCAATAAATTGAGAATGAGCCATTAGTTGCATTTAGATACGGAAGTTAATTACATGAGTGGGAGTCAGTGCCATCCATGTAGATGAGGGAATGAGTATAAAGGGGAAAAGGGGCATAAAAACATCAAAGGTTAGTAAAATATGAGGGAAATAGGAAAATAAAATAGAAAAAATAATCTGACACATGTGTTGGTCAATATCATAATCCATCAGAGAAATGCAAATTAAAACCACAGAGAGATACCCAGTGAGATGGCAGTAATCAAAAAGACATAATAACAATTGTTGGCAAAGAAGAGAAATATGAAACCTCAAACACAGCTAGTGGCGATATAAAACTAGAAAGCTAAACTCAGCTGGAAGATTTGTTCCTAGGTACTTACCAATGAGAAATAAAAACATGTTCACACAAAAATTGTGCATAGATATTCATAGCAATAGAATTATTCTTAATCACTGTTATTCATAATCTACAAAAAATAGAAACAAATCAAATGTCTGTCAGCTGGTAGATGGATAAGCACAATGAAGTATAAATATACCCCTTCAGTGGAATGCTATTGTGCTTCACTTGCTACATACTACAGTGTGGATGAGCCTCAGAAATATGATAAATGAGAGAAGTTGTACTTAAAAGACCATGCAGGATATACATCCATATTAGCTATAGAGAAAAGGCAAATCTATAGAGACACAAAGATTAGTTGTTACTTTATTCACTCTGGGGATGGAAATAAAGAATGACTGCGAATAGACACAAGGTTTCTTTTTAGTGAAATGAAAATGTAAAATTAGATTGTGGTGATGGTTGTAAAATAAATTTACCAGAGCTTATTGAAATGTACACTTAAAATAAATGAGTTTATGATACATAAACTACTTCAAAAATATTAGACTTTTTTTTTTTTTTTTTTTAAGAAACAAATGAGGCAAGGCCTTAAATATAGACCTGGAAGTCAAAAGAAGCAACATTTCAAGAAATGGGACCAGGGGTGTGGTGGAGGGGGGTCGGGGTGGCCATTTTTAGTAGTGTCAGTTGTGGAAGAGAAAATATAATATAGAAATGTAATAAACCAGTGATAGAAGCTCTGATTTGATTGATAATTCAGGCTATGATTGTCCAGTGCAAACCTTCTTTCACTCAGGGATACGATATCTGTCCTGTGGGAACAGGTAACAACTCCTAAAGACCCTACAATAATCTGCTCATTTAAATTGTGTTCACATTGCATAGAATGTTAGAGTTTGTTGTTCTTTTCTTTTTTCTTTTTCTTTTTTTTTTTTTTTTTTCAGTGAAGCTCCGGGTAGCTCTATTGTGTAGTGCTTATTTTAACAGGAGTTAATTAGGACCAGAAAATTGTCCTTGTTTATTATAGTTCCAAAGCACTGGTACACACTGTTCTATCCTATCATTGTGAGGCATAGAAAAAAAGAAGTGATGGGAAAGGGGGGAGAGGAAGAAAATGTGTTCTGTCAGCAAGTGCACATTCTTTATATTCTTTATATTATAATTTTCCTTTGGCAAAGTCCTAAAGATGATCGGCTATTTATTTTCTATATGATTAAGGATATTCTTTATAGGAGATAATTACTCTATATATACATATGCATATACATGCATAACACTTAGACTACTCAGTTCTAGTGAGTTTAGAATAAAATAAGCCTAATAATAAAATTACTCAGGATTATTTATTTTCCTGTTATCTGATTTCCAGAACTTTACAATGTCTTTGTTATTACCATGAATGTCACTTAATTTCTTACCGGTTACTGAAACTGGTTAAGAGACTTATTCTACATGCCAGATAATAAAGTTTACTATAATCTAGCTCACTAGATATCAGAAGCCATAGCAAAATGAGTTCTGATTGTACAGAATTTTACCGTTTAAAATTAATTCCAAAGTATTGGCTAAAATGAGTTGCCTACTACTTATTTTTTTATACTCTTTTCACCTTCAGACAGTCAGGATCTTCAATTTTTAACTTAGACCAATGCTAAGGATAACTTTGTACTTCTTGACTGACATTTTTTGGTTTAAAAGTCAGCAGTTAATTAAGAACACAGTGAGGGGTTTTTAAAATAGACTATGAGAGACTAGTTTCTGTTTGTTGGTTTGTTTTAATAGCTTGTATTAGCATGTGTTTTATCACCGGAATTACAGTGAGGGACAAAGAAAAATCCTAGGTTTCATTGTCTGGCATTTGGAAAGGCGCCTAGTTTCCTGCTTGTTTGGGCATACACATAATGAGCTCACAGAGTGTTTGTTTTCCTGACCTCTGGAATCAAAAAGCAACCTGACATTAAAGACAGGGGTAAAATACTGGGCTGCTGCTGATAGGTTTATTGGTGTGTTTGCTGTCACATTAATTGTTTGGAAGCATTTTTATTCAGTGTTTAAATTTCAGAGCGGGTTCTTATGAGAATCCAAAGGAAGGTAGCAGAGAACTGGAAAGTGAATCATCCTTCCCTTTGAGAACTGTGCTGACACACCCACAGAAACAATGGGCTGTTGTTACCGCCTAGCTTCTGGAGCTATAGGATATTTGCTCTGAGTGAAATCATACTTAGTCATACATATAAAAAGGCTATGATGAGGAGGTCTGGCATACAGAGCAGTCCACCCCCCCACCACTCCCCGCACCCCCCAGGTTCTTTTTTCTGTATGGGAACGACTCTCCTAACTACCTTAGAATAACAAATAAAAACGATGCCCTCCGTACATTATTTAAGTGATAGACACTTTTATTACATCTGCACACCCAGAGGACAGTGCACAATTGAGGCCATTCTTTAGATTCCTCAGAAATAAGAGTGTTTCTGATTGGAACTGGTAAAACTGGGAGACAGAAACAACTGGAGGATGAATATAAATGCCCTTAGTGTCCACTTGATTTTAATCTGGATTTAGACTACTTGTGGCTATTAGACAATGAGAATGTAGATGACCACATCTGCTTCATTTTTCTCCATTTAGGGACAGAACAGAGACAAGGATGGCAACTATGATTCATTTCACCCATCAAACAAAATCAGTCCCTCATTAGCGAAATCTGTATTGTGTGCCAGAAAGAAGGCAAGGGCATCAATAAAATTTCCTTGACCTGAAGGAGTTATTTTCTAGTGTAAGGAATTTCAGACAGTAGTCTATAAATCCATTTTGCTCTGATTACACTTAATCTTCCTAGAATCAAGTAATGCAGTATGTTGTACTGGTCCCATTTGACATGATTTCAGAGACACTGAAATAACTTTGCTAAAGTCAAGATGTCATTGACGGAACCAGATCCCCTCTCCCCCTTCAAGCAAGGAAAGAGACACAGTGAAAAGCCAAAACCAATAAATCTGTCAAGTAAACAAATGAGCAAGTTTCTGTGAAACTTAAGTTTCTGATTTACTTTGACCACCTTAAAATCTAGGGCTCCTTGTTTGAATCTGCTTATAGAAAATTTTGCAAATTGTAGAGCGTTTTCTTCAGAAAGTGGAAGCCAAATTGTAACCTGGGAGCATTTCTGTACTAATGTTTTAGTAAATATCTAAATAAATCTCGGAAAATAGATCTGGCATATCCAAATATTAATTGTATGTTTTCTGTGTGTGAGTTTACCTAATTTTGTATTTTTTTTTCCCTTGAAAGAGGACCCCTCCCAATAGTATATAATTCAAAATATCCAAAATAGTCTAATTTCAATACTTCTCACATCTCTTAAGACATTTCATTTGTTTATCATTCCTTTAGGAAGAAATGAAAACTTATAGACAGAGTGGGTGTTAACTGATTCACTGGTTGGCAAGGCTGGAAAAATCTGTTCCTGCAGAGAGGTATGGGAATCTAAGGCAGGATCCTTTAGGTTAATGAAGAAGGAAAACTCAGAGGCCATGAAGCTTGAGGATTTACATGGATATATGTTTCTGCAAGGGAGAGCATCTCCTGAGAAGATGGTCTCAGTAACCAAACCAGAGGTAGCCTGCAAATGTGTGAGGGCCAGCATTTCTATAAAGAATGAGGATTGGTCAGTTTAAACATGGCATTGGCTTCTTAGTCTACTTTAATGGCTTACAAGGTAGACTTTTAACCCAAGTCCTTTTAGAGTTTTGATGAACTTTGTTGATCCATGAAGTCTATTGATTATGTACAGATAGTATCCACAAATTGAAGGCCTTGCAAATTGCCTTCAGACTATTTTTCTGGTATTTACAGTCAATTTTAGGAGAAGTAGTTGCTCAGAGACCATCTTTGGAGGCACTGACCACTTAACATTTTTTTATTTTTCCTACCCTTCAAATATAGGGCCATGCAGAGGACAAGCCCAGGACAAATGATTTTGTCAGTGTGATAACCAAAGCGAATTCCATTTGGAACAGGACAATGCTTGCAAATACATGTTTTGTATTCTCCATATTATGTCAGCCTGGCTAAAAACGTAACTCAAAAATAGACCTATTAAGGGATTTTCCCTGACAAAAGCATGATGGAAAATACTTTCTACTAATGATCTCATCTGTAGCTTCTCAGCATTTCCAGCTGTTAAACCTTGTTAAAAAATACAGTGTTGTGTGAAAGAGAAAGAGGGTCGCTGTGGGAGGTTTTGCATTATGTCACTGTTGGCAATTGAGTCTCTGTAGAACCCTATGTGGATTGACATCTCTTTGGCTTCACTTATTAAAGGGAGTTATTTATGTAGAATAATTTATACACATGACAAAATTTGTCTAAATCATTCAATATTATTACATTTTTTTTGGTTATAAAAATACTCATAGAAAATTTGGAAGATGAAAAAGATTCAGTAAAAAATTCCCACACTTTTATACAAAAAAGAAATTGTAACATTCTACTGTATTTCCTTCTAGAAATGTGTTTATATGTGTATATATACATATTTGTGTCTATATACATATATACACATGTACAGTATAATTATACAATTTATAAACAATTTATGTGCTCATCTTTATTGTGCTTAAGTTTTTTTGCAGAAATATTTTTCTTCCTTCATTGTTAGTATGTGAGAAATGATTATTTTTTCTTTTTCTGTTTTTTTTTTTTTTTTTTCCCAAAGGAAAGGTACAGGCAAAAATGAGGGTGAGGAGGCAGGCAGGAAGAGAGAGGCAGAAGAAGCACTATATTTATTTTATTTAGTTGTTCACATCGGTTGTTTCCTCTGGTCCTGGGTATTAAACCTGGAACCTTGGGATGTATGTGGGACTGCTCTCAGATTGAACAGACTGCTAGGTCACCAGCCTTGTCTGAGAACATGATTTTTGATGATGAAAAAATTGTTCATTCAAATGTTATTTCATAAATCATTTAATAATTTTTCGATAATTGCACATTTTAATTGTAATTTCTTTGAATTTGGGGCCTATCATGGACATCCTGCTATGCATACTTTTATTGATACTTCTGAGTTTTTTCCATAGGTATGTTGTTTGGAAGTGGAATTATTGGAACAAGGGTAGAAATCTCTTTGAGTCTTTAAATGGATTGCCAACTTATGTTCCCCATAGTTGGTAGGATTTTTGAATTTTCACTAGTTAGGGTATTGAGTACTGGTCTGATACCTAGCTGATACTGAATATTGTAAACTAAACACAGAGGTGTTTCCATTTTGCTTTACCATGCATTTCTTTGACTGCCTATACCATTGCATTATTATTGTTGTTGTTATTAGTTTAAGGAATGGTGCAGGAATAAATGAAGATGAGCAGAAAGGTAGGCAGGAAGAGAGAGGACAAAGAATAATTTTATTTTTATTTCAGTTGTTCACACCAGTTGTGTCTCCACCTCCCCTCGCCCCGCTGACACAGGACTCAGAACAGGGATATGTGACCTTGTATTCCTTCAAAGGTGATTGACCTAACCACTGCTTCACCAGAGTGCATCATACAGTTATGCAATTTTTATAGACATTGTGATCTTTTAAATTTCGTGGAATGTCCATTCAAACTCGACCTATTTTTCCACTGGAGGACCAAGAGTTTTTTTCTGAAGTAGCTTTAATAATATTAAAGATTTCATACCTTACATGTTTATCCCGAACTCCAAGAAGAAGAAATATGAGGCTCTGAAAACTGGTTAGTAAATGAAATAATTCATGTTTTCCTTCTGAATTACTATTTACAAGTTCCCATATTTTATTTCTTCACTGAGACAATCTCCAGACAATGACACATGTGAACAGGTCTAAAATTGGAATGTGTTTGATATGATTTGTTAAACCAGTAATTATTCTAGAGGATTTCTTATTACATAGATGTTCTATAGAGAAATCTTGAAACAAGATTCCCAAATTAAATAATGTTTTGCCAAAGAATGTAATGCTTGACCTTGACTTTGAATTGATTTTTTTTTTTTTAAAGATGCAGGCAAGAATGAAGGCAAATAGGCAGGCAGGCAGGAAGAGAAAAAGAGGAAGAAGCATCTTTGTTTTTCTTTCAATTTAGTTGTTCATGTTGGTTGTTTTCCCCTCCCTGGAACCAGGACTGGAACCCAGGGGTATGCGGCTTCCTCCTTATGAGGTGATTGACCTGCCTGCTGCTCTGTCAGAGCATGTCTTGAATTGATCTTTTATGTACTCATAAATTTTATTTTTTAGAAAAATACTCTCTATTCGCACGTCTTTCTCCCTTCATGTCTCTCTCCAACCCTCTTATTCTCCTTTTCGAAAATAACACACAATTGTGGATGGAATTGGTAATAAAGGGTTTAAAATACTGTAAGAAGTCAAGGAGGGATAGATATTATAGGAAGGAACTTTGTGATGAGACTTAAACTGATTCTAGAAATATTTGAGTAGTCAGACAGGTCATTGAAAAAGAAAGAGCATCTGAAGACAGGAACAATTATGGAATTCAAGGAATAATAAGAAACTGGAGTTTTCCATAGATTAATAGAGGAATCTAGTTTGTGTGACTAGTGTGAGAATAAATTGATGGGGTTTGATTCCCTTTTGTCCTCCACAGAAAAACCTCAGATCTGCAGCCAAAGAGCCAGTTATCCTCAGTTTGATATCTCATATCACAGTGTGCTTACGAAATTTGGAAAGCTATCAAAGAGATTTCAGACTTTCTGAATACAGAATGCCTTTTTCCACCACCACGAGTCACCCTTGTTGCTAAACAAATTGGCCAATTTCAGAATATTTCCTTCTTCCACTTGTTACTAATGCAGCATTCTGGCTGGGACAGAGTGGTTCTGGATGCAGGAAAGTTTAGGAAAGTTCCAAGGACTCCAGCTGGCTAAGTCTATATGAGAAGAAAGATTGCCACCAAAATAACTGCCTTCCACCTGTTTTGTACTGATTCTTTTATAGTACGTCTCCATGCTCATAGTTTCTAGAATTTATCAAAATCTTTCTGATCTCAGATCTTTCTAGATACTCTGCAGACACCCAGAATGCTCTGAGTCCTTTCACCTGCCTCAACTCTTATTGTTTCCCGCAGGTCCCAGCTAAAATGTTCCTTTTGCAGAAGTACTTCCCAAGTGCCACTTAAGTGTTACTTTGAAGGCATATTTAGATTTTCCTTCCTTGATCAAAATAAATGAGTTGTTTAATGAGTGATTAATACTTGTTTTCCCAGCTTAGGGTGCCATGTAAGTAAAAACTACCCCTGAATTATATTTTGGCAGTATCTTTTCTTTAGTTCAGCAGCCAAATTTGACTTTTGATTTTGAGCACAATAAAGATTTCAAAGGGTTATACATAATAAAGTTTAATTTATATTTTTATAGCTTTTTTGGTTAGTTTCTAGTTCTTGTGTATAATTTATGTAAGCTAGGTAATTACGAGGAATTCAACAGAGCGCTATTTAGGTGTCTCCTAGATGCTGGTCCCTGTCCTTGTCCCTGAGACACAGTAACAAGTAGCCACCTGACAGCAAAGGTCCCCTACTCTCATGAGCTCACAGTTCGGCGAACCATGTGAAGTAAATACATGCAGTCATATTTTATAACTTAGGTAATGATAAATGATATATAGAAAGAAAAATAAAATCTGATAGAGTAATGCAAGTGTTATTAGTTCCAGAGGAGGTACTCTGTTATTCATTTATTACCATATTATTTATTTTCTCTTAGAAATAAAACTTAGAGCCACTTTTCTATACAACTTAGAGTAAAATACTACTTTTGGAATGTAGTTGTGTGTTTTTATTTTGGGTCACATTTTAAATGTACCTGTTTTTGACATGTTAGCATCAGTATCAAAATCCAATTTGTGTAGCTATACTTAAAAAAAAAAAAAAACATATATATATATTGAACAAATCCGCAGCTGTTTCCCAGCATCTTGAATTGACTTTAATTACAACTTTTTTTTAAATTTCCTGAGTTAATGTGTTAAGTGCTATACCTCAGTAGTGAAATTACAGGAAAAAGCTGACTATTCGCACTTTCAGTGTAACTTTATGTCCCTCAAAGTTGTTATTGGTGAGTAATAGCAAAGACTCATTTTCTTTCTTCAGCCTTAAGGATAAACTGAATGAAATGATAGAACGTGGAAGAGAGAATGTCCTCTGGCAAGCTGGAAGAACAAAATTTTATTCTAGCCCATAAATGTGTGAGGTTAAAATTGGTATCTCTCTATCAGTGGTTTAACTTCTTGGAGATGCTTGTTTGTTATTTTTCTTGATTTACTTTAGTTAACTAATTTGTTTGTTTTGCTTTTGATAATCTCTTCTGATTTTTTTAGGAGTTATTTCTTGCCATGGATATATATGTTTTTAATTTTATAACTTGAATGCTACTAACATGCATACATAAGTTCGGTGGGAAAAAAAAAAAGCTATCTTTTTTTTCAGTATTATAAAGAATAAATTTTCTTACCAATTTTGTTACATAGCATAATCAGGATAGCAGCTAGTGTTGGAAGGCAAAATTATTGACAGAATTTTCTCGCAAATCATTGTATATGTCAAATTAATGTAGATGTTTAGCTCATTAGGGGTTTTTATTTGCATGGAGATCTTAGGAGTATTATAAGTTTATTCAGACATTAAAATTTCAGACTTTGTGCAAGATTTACATTAAAGTAACGAGTACAACTTTAGAGAAAGATACAAAATTGGAACCAAATTAGTCAAAAGCAAAAACCATGTGCTCCTGGATAGGATGATTTAAACATTACATGAAATTAGAGATTTAGGGAAATTTAATTTCTAATCTGTTTGGGGAGAGGGTTTAAGGACTTGATAAATTGTCTCTACAGTTAATATATAAACATACATTTGCATAAATATTCTTTTTTTGTGTAAGTTTATAATTTGAGTAAGTTACCAGCACAATATTAAATGGTATTGTGAAATCACTGTAAACAATACAATCTGGTTCTGGCATAGGAATATGCTAACAGTTTGTGGAGAATAATGGAGTCTAGAAATGGATCCAGTACATACGAAATTTAGTATGTGATAACATAGTGATTAAAAACTATGACGAAAGGAAATAATATTTAATAGTATAGGAAGAACTGATTATGGATGTGGAAAGAAAAGTAAAAATAAGTTCCTCTCACATACTATTCATAAAAATAAACAATAAAAGAATTGCATTATTACAAAAAATAGGAGGAGGAGAAGAGAGAAGAACATATCTTTACATTTTTTTTTTAATACAGTGAAAGCAGTTTGCCATGAAGCAAAGTGATGAAACTTATTTTGTAAGGTTAAGTAACAAAGAAAAATTGTGTTCAGAAACTCTGAATGACATATATGGCCAGATCACATAAAGGACATTTATATACATCAGTTTTCATATGCATCAAATTATTAACTGCTGGGTATATATTACTTTTCCTCACATTTTAGAGAAGAGTAAATGGAGGATTAGAACATATAAGCAACTTGTTCTAGTCACAAAGTCATAAATTATGAAGTAGTTCCATGTCTCCTTTGATTTTGGACATTGGACTCTTAAGCATGGCACCAAGAATAAAATACAAAGAAAATATATTTAGGTGTGGTATTTATTTACATTTATTCTATAATAGAAGTTGGCGTTCACATAGGCTATTTGATTTTTTTTTTTTTTCTTTCCCTAAAGATGTATTTAGAGAAAGCAAGCAGGTAGGAATGAAGGCAAACAGGCAGACAGGCAGACAGGTCAAAAGAGAGATAAGGAAGAAGCGTTCATCCATCCATTTTAGCTGTTCATGTTGATTGTTTCCCTTGGTCCTGAGCTGCAAACCCAGCTCCTTGGACTTTATGTGGACTTCATTGGAACCACAGACCTGACCACTGAACCACCAGGAGGCACCACATATAGGATACTCTTTAAAGAGTACCTTGCACTATTATTTTTTATATGTTCACTGTGATATTTTTAAAGAATTGAAAGTCTTTGTATAAGGTTTTTTCATCATATTTAATGCTACTTTCTGGAATATCTCTCACAGTTAAATAGAACCTAAGATTGCTTAACTTTTTCAAATAATCTAATATCTTCCTTGGCAGAGAGTACAAGGTAAACTTTTCTTTTATATGAAGAACTTCTCAGAAATATCTGTTTTATGGGAAATACAAATAATAAAGTATCTAGTGATTGACCATCTGTTTATCCCTCTCTGAAATAAACCAGGATAGCACTTCTCAAATACTAATTCTTATTATTTTTACTTGAAATTATTACCTTAATTTTAGGTAGATTGAATTGTTCAAAACTAGGTGCAATTGTTTTCCCTAGATTCTTGCTAAGCTATCATTTATCATTTACATTTAGATGGTGTACTTGAAAAATATCAAATATGTCTCCTCCCTTTGTCAAGTATATTTGTTTTTTAATTAAGAGAGAACCACAGTTTCTCACTTTATTGCCGTTACCACTCATCACGCCACTTTTGTTCCAGTCAAATTTAATTAATTACCTGATTTTTTTTAACCTACAAATTTTCACTTTTCTTCATCTTCTCACATGGAGTGCCTTTTCTCCAAATCCCCTAAATTTTGAATCTGTCATTCTTGTAGACATTATTCAAGTTTAACCTTTTTTTTTTTAAATAATGTGTACCTGTGTACTTCATACATAATTTCTTTTTTTATTTCATGACCTTGTATGTGTCTTGTATTCTCTTTGTATTGTGCACATCTTGTAAGCTGGATCTCTAATTCATTTTTGTTTACCTCAAAGCAATTATCATATTATCTCACACAGTAGGTCTTTAATATGCTTCTTTAATTAGTGATTTAATTCTCAGGGTTTCTATGATATGATTATAAATAGTGTATTCTAGAATAGTTCTTAAGACTTAAAGCTAAAGTATAAATATATTAATTTAAAAATCTATTCCTCTCTGAAACTTAAGTAATTAATATATATTTGTTCATGAAAGCATTTTGTTCAAGATTTTTGGGATTGTGTATTTTTCTACACATGCATACACATATATGTATATGTGTGTGTAAGTATAGAAGTGCTGTGATTTTCAGAGAGTCAGACAGTGTCAAGGATGTGACATGTCATAACAAAAACTCAGTGGATGTATGGGAAGTATCCACAGACAACACCTGCAGCAGCACCTGAAAGTGCTTTGAAGGCGTGGAGTGGCTATTCTGCTGAAAACTGAATATCCACAGAGCCAAGGTCCATGACCTTGAGCACAGCAAATCTTTTCTGCTGAATATGATCTTATTCCAAGAGAAGTCAAATTATTCTTCCTAGTCGCCAAGAAAACTTCAAAGCTTTCAGAACTAAGCTTTCAAACTTTGCCCTAAGAGATACCTCAGATCTGTTAAGGCAGCCCACAGGACGAAATAACCACAGAATGCATTTGAATTGCTTGGAAGCATAAAACTTTCCATTTGGTACAGAATTCTGATGTCTGGATTGTATGCCAAGTATAAAAAGGACTCTGACCTGAAGTAGGAAAGGCTAAAGGACTGCTTCTGTGCCTCCCTTGAATCTGAGGTAGAAGAATAAGTGTTTTGTTTCAGGGAAGAAAATCACAAGATCTGCAAGAGCTAGGGTCATTCCATCTTGACCCATGTGCCCACTCTTCCATTTTTCTCTCCTTTCAGCATTCAAGTAGCCTTCTTTGAGCACCAGCAAATGAGGGAAATGGGGGGAAAACTCTGTCTTCAAGTTGATATACATACAAAGAAAAATAAGCAGAAATTTATTAAAGACTTTTGTGAGGGGACTTTTAGGTAGCATTTAACTTGGCTAAAATGTTGAGCTGATTGTTTATTAAGAGATACAGTAGTATGAGAAGCAAAAATTAGTCCCTTGTGCCTTTATTAGAAGAAGGAAGAGGAGCTTAGGCACTTGAAATTTCCAGCCAGCAGTGTGCAGATATATCAGTCTGCTAAAGAAAGATGGGCTTGTCCGGGAGAAGATGCTGATGAATGGGTGTCAGCTATTCTGGTTAACTATTTCTAATCTAGCCGTTGTTCTGCATTTGTACCTATTTATGTTATACCAGAAAGTCCTTCCATGGCTATCTCTTCAGAATAGAATAGCCTTGCTTTTAATGTCTGTAGTGGAATATTTAGCTTGGCTTGAGCATTACTTTAATCAGCTTTAGTTTTTCTTTTGGTCAGCAAAATAAAGACCATTGTTCAGGAGCATTTTTAAGCATTTGGAACTTTTGCCTTCTTTTATTGCTTGCACTAGATTTTTGCCCCAAATACTTAAACTTTAGATATTTGTATAATGAGAGTTTTAGAGACTAATTGCATTTTAATTTTAACAAAATAGAAAGTGATTGAATTAAGCTAATTGGTGTTTTTCTGTTTTTGACCAGATGTGATTATGTGAGTTGGTAGCAAGATGCAACTCTAGATTACTTTTTAGGTAACATTTCCTTCTTGAAGGAGATGTGTAATAATGTCAGCATAGGTTTTAACTTTCTATACTTCCTCATTAGTATATAAATTATAATACTCATTCATGTGGTTTTACATAAAGATTGCCCCTTAAAAAGAACTATAACATGAAATCAATTGCTTCCAAAGGTCTCTCTGATAATGTTCCATTGAAGAAGAGTAGAGAGGAAACACGCTTAAATGTTCTCACTTTCTAAGATAAAATATGCTACCTACTTATTATTTACTCAATCACTATGAAAAAAGGAAGACAGTACTACACACAGAAAGGCCATATCTAAAGTGCAAATTATAGCTTTAAAGAGCCACAAAATTTTGTCACATTAATATAACAAAATTATTACAGTTATGAAGGTACAATTATTATACATTAAATGCCTCAGTCATATCTTTTTAAACCCTTGATTCTCTACCATGTCAGCACATAGGAATTACCAGGAAGCTTTTAAAAAATCTTACTGCCTACATCACACATTAGATCAACCAAATGAGAATGTTGAAGTGAGAGACTGGGAACCAGGCATCTATATTTTTCAATGCTTTTTGGGTTATTTAAAATTATGATGTCAACGTAAAGAATCACTATGAATATTAAACATTTTATTATATTACCTAAATTTGATATATAATAAGCCAGTTATTAGCTTTTTTTAATCAAGATTGCTGCATGTATTCACATTCTGTTTTTTTTAAATGTAAAATGATACAAACATCTTCCTCATCATGAGCAGTACTACCAATTTAAAATAAATTCATTGTTTTTAAATAGGAATGTCTGAACAGTCAAGTTAAAGGATTTTATTATAATGATATATATTTTAAAAAGCTACAGAATTCTAATTTAAATTTTGAGAAGCTTAACATAATTAGTGCAAATATGGTGAGGTAGTTGAGATAATTACTTCACTTTGAGATTGTAGTTGATAAAAATAATAAAGTTATCTGGTGATAATGCAAGTTATAAAGCCAGTATCTTATATATTTTCTCTAGGATTTATGTCCATATATCTGAGAAAGTATGAATTAGGATTGGATGTCATTCTGTGAAAAAAAAAAAAAAAAAAACTGTCTTACATTCTTCAAAGTGAATATTTTTTTCCTCTGACACTGATGGTGTCTGCTCAAACCTATCCAAACAGAATTAAAAATGCAGCAGAATATAGTAAAAGAACAGACTTCAGAGTCAGAGACCAAAATTCCAGTCTGAGGCATTATTAAGCTAAATAGTTTTTGCCATGTCTTCAAAGTTCCTTGAAATCTAGTTGTTTTATCTGTAAAATGAAAAGTCTGCACTAAATCACAGATTTTTAAACTTGAGCAGTGAACCATTAATGGATTATGATATCAACTTAGAACAATGTATATTTCTATAAAAATATGAATGCATTGCAAGTAAAAATCAGTATATTTTGTATGAACCTTAGGTAACTGGGAAGAAATGTTTGAAAGCCCTTGATTATGAAATCTTTGCAAATTTTACAGGTTTATGAATTATTTGTGGAGAAGGTAAATAACATGGAGAATGGATATGGAGGCAATGTGTTTCAAGTATAGACTAAAATACGTCAGATATTTTCACCATAGTGTCATGGCAAGAGATTTATAGAAAGACAAGACTAGTCTCAATAGAATAGAAAGTTCTATTCACAAAAAAGAAAAGGGGGAAAAAGGCAGTCACTGCCTATGAATGTAGAAATATGTTCTATCCTTGAGACCAAAAATCTCTCACTGTGAGAAATGAATGCTGTGTTGTAAATTATAGTGATGATTCAAGAGGTGATATTATTTAGTCTGGTCAGAATGTTCTCTCAATCAAATAATTTCAAAAGTTAAAATGAGAATGTGCTATACTTTTTCTTTGTTTCATTTATACATTGTCTATTTTACTGCATATTTGTTGCTCACAGTTAAGAAGTGGGTTCTTTATATGGAGAGTAAGGTGAGGAAAGGCCTTGTACTTTAAAATAAAACATTGAGTTTCAAACAAAACTGATTACTCGACTTAACCAGGAACAAAAATATAACATTAAAGTCTCATGAGCTTCACTCTGATCTTGTTAAAGTAGAATTTATGAGAATGGATACTAGAAATATACTTTTTAAAAGGGTTGTCAAGGTAATGATAATGACCAGTCCATTTTGAAATACCTGATCTGGAAACCAAGCCTTTGGTCCCACTTTTCTTATGCCTGGCTACAGATGTCAAAGAAAATCTCATAATATTTATAGATCTTCCTCTTCTAGCTCTAAAGTTTATAATTCTGTGATTCACTGATATTATGGATTAAGATTTACAGTTAAAATAAAGTTAATCATGAATAAACAATATCCATTATTTATATTGAATCCTAAGACCTAAGTTTTCTATTATAGAGAAAAATAAAATAGATTGTAATAATGCCTACATCTGATCTGTGAGTAAAGACTTCCACTAACACAAGTTGAGCAAATCAAATTTAACCCCCTTTGGAGAATTTCTGATTTGGAAGGAGTTATTTTGTGTTTTGGATTCACTGAGGTTGAGTTTTTTGAGTGATAAAACCTCAGAGGAGACTGGGAATTACTGTGAGGAAAGAACTTTCTTCTGTTCTTCCCTTTCTAAGACTTATTGGTCTAGTAATCCCTTCTCTTCTACAAGCTACCTCTAAAATCTTTCTGATAAATGCTGTGTATTTGCCATTAAATTAGCTCTACTGATATTGGAAAGGGAATAAAGCTATAAGGAATTCATTGTTCACGATAAACTAACTTCTCCATGTATCTAGAAAGGTGCTAGTTGTTTTTGCTTTTTAAGAGTGTTTTTAAAGGACAGCTTTGTACTAGGGAGAACTGAGAAAATAGTGTTCAGATTAAATGAGAAATCTGGATTGAGAAATACTGAGCTAGTCAACGTTTCATGATGCTTTCAGTACAAATATGATGAAATGAGAAGAGGATATGGTATCAGTATATAAGTAATAATAATAATTCCATAATCATCATGGCAAAGATCCTCATTTATGAAAAATCTTTAAATTTGCCATTACAGCAAGATTTCAACCATGGTACTAAAGGAAACTGAGGCTCAACTACATTTACTTGCTCATGGTCAGACAGATCAACCATAAAGTAGAACACTGAACACAGAGTTCCTATTTCAAAATTAAGGTCTCTGTCTGCAGAGAAACCCAATCATTGTTGATTGATCTTTCATACTTTTATTGGATAAACATGCATACTCCCAAATGAATTCATATAAACTTATAGTAATACCTTTCTCATAAAATATTTCATTATTCTAAGCATTGCATGTATATAGAAAAGTACCGTATGTTTGGGAGCAAAAATCATCACCACATTCTTTTAACATGAGGCATATATAGGCCCAGTGAAATCTGTTGAAGTTACTCTTTTCAGGACTCGGGAAGAAAACGTCATCAGAATAGAACATGTATTTCTGATGGACTATGAACAGAATTCCTTTCGATGTCCCTTCATTTTTCTCAATTTTAGTCCTTGTAGAATAAGTAAAGTGGCTCTAGAAGCCCAACAATACAAGTTTGCTATGGAAAGTTTCTTTTAAAACTATCAGTCATCAGAAATCTTTAAAGAAATGTTATCTGTAGCATGTTCCTGTTGCCTGATTTTGAAAGTAGGAAAGCAGTAGAGTTTGGCAAAGACTTGGCAGCTCAGTAAATGAAACCATATTTCAATAAATCAAGAATATGATATAAAAATAAAGTTTTATAATTGAAAGAAACACTGGAAATCTTAGCCTAGATATGTCTCTTTGTGAGGGTGGAAAATGAGGCCCAGTGAGGCTTAATTGAGAGTTAAGCACAGAGAGCTGCGAGTGACTGAGTAGAAACCAGGTTTCAGCTCTGATTCACAGCCCAGTATTTGTTAACTGAAAAACTTGGTGGGGTGGGGTGGGGATTAAAAACAAAACATAAATATCTCATCATAAATTGTGTTGCAAGTCATCCAGGTACAAAACTGTTTAAAAGGGTAAACAGTTAATATATACATGTTTTCCTTTTTTTTATTTTTATTTTTAATGCTTCCACCTCTTTCATATTCCATGTAATTTAATTTACAAAAATTTTTCTAGAATTAGATTGTTGGTTTTGATGATATTCTAGTTAATGAAATATTTGATAAAAGGCTTATTTTTAAACTGTTGGACAGTCCTTTGAAATGCAGTTGTTACTTGCCAGTAATGATAAGAATAATTAAACCTGGATTATCCATCATAAGCCATGTGTGACTTTATATACAACGACATGCTGAGGAGAAATTTTCCTCAGTTGTTGACTGGAGCTGCCTGAAACAAATAATTTTAGTACCCTCCATTATAAAAAGAACCTTCAAAACTGACCACTTACCTACCTTCCTTAGCACTTAATAGAAGACCACAAAAGTGGCCCTTGCACTACTCCTCACGTACTGTTCACTTCTGTTCTTCCCTGTCTCCCGAAGCACTGAGGGAAAGGTAAGTAGGAAAAAAGAGTTACCAGGTGATAGGCCCTGGGAAAATGTGCTGTTCAAGAAGTCTGCTTTCTTCTCCCAAACTAACCGAAGGAAGAAACTGCTATAGAAGCATATGTGGAGCCTGAGGATGCTGGCAAAAAAAGAAGTTAGGCAGTCTGCATTCTTGATTCATGGCAGTGTATGCATGCAAGGGAATGCACAGGGTGGAGATGGCAGCAAGAGCATAGTTTGCACTCTGTTGGAAACACAAAATCCATCGAAATAAATTTCGAGATCTAATTGGCTTTAATAAATGATTCATGAATCTGGGTATAAGAAGTTGTACAAAAAGGAAAGATTTTTCTAGTCAGAAACAGAGTAGGACAAGGTCATCAGCAAAAGAAAAGGATTGCTTCTGTAAAGCCACTTTCCCTTAGGGGAAGTCAGGGGATTCTTACTGCAACAGTTATGGGGTATATGTTTAGGGTGGGGACCGAGTGGGTGGTGGAAGCCAGGAACCCTGTGAGTTCTTTCGAGCTCAGTAATAGAAATTTGCCAAAGGCCAAACTATGTCTTAGACAAAGTTTCATTGAGATAAGGGAGGAGAAAGAAGGACACCTTGTGGGAGACAGCAGAAGGGGTTCAGAGTTCACACAAGGAGGCAGATATGTAGGGAGACAGGCAGGGGATACAGTCCTGTGTTGCTCATTTGAGTCATCACAGGCTGAATCTTTTAAACAGTTTCTAGACAACCAATGACACGTTGGTATCTACCTGTTCCAGCCAAGTTAGTGATTGGAGTATCCGGGGACTGATACTGTCCTTTGTTCTTTGTCCTGTTTCAAGAATACCTAAGAAATATACTAAATATACTAAACACAGCTTATGTTTTTTTCAATGTCCCTACCCCAAAGGGGCTCTCAAGGGGTTGCAAATGATTAGTTAGGTATTGAGTGATGCCAGGGATAAATAAGATTTCTCTCAGGAGTTGCAGATTCCCATAGGTCAGAAGTCAGAGAGCCTACATTATTCCTTTGAAGATTATTTAGTATAGGTATATGGCCTGGTTTGGAAGGGATTGCATAGTTGAAGGCAGTAGTTAGAGGGATAGTCTCATTTTGCTGGGTGCCTACTTCCTATAGTGATATTTCAAGGAACACATGTTAATTAACTGGTAGCTATACACAATTTTAGGGGAGACAGGAGATAAGGATATCAAAATAGAATCATTAACAGTCACCACAGTGGGGAGGTTAATGTTTTCAATGAGAAAGAGGGGAACCTAGAAAGTAGACCTCCTTACGATGGAAAAGTGAATGGTTTCTAAAGTCAGTGATTTTAACAAAAGAAAATCAAAGGATAGACATATTTCCCCGCACCTGGCTCCCATTCTGCCTGTCATGTTATGCACATTACGTTACTAGTAATGATCAGGAAAATCCATGTTGATTACTTTAAAATTCCACTTTGAGTTAAAACAAGCTACAGTTGAGACATTGTCAGGAACAACTCCATTTTGGGCCTATTGTTTCTTTCTTTTCTTTTTTTTTTTTTTAACATCTCTCCATATATGATGTAGCCAGGATACCTAAGATTCTATGGGGAAAGCAGATACTTCACTTAGACTGGGGTTTGAACTATCTGATCAGTATTACTAGCTAGGCAAAAAGATTCCATTAGTCGGGTGGTATAGTATATTGTGTATTGTGTGAAGAATAGAGTTGGAGGATAAAGCAGATAGAATGTCAGTCAATCCCCCAGCCATCCCCAAGAAAGTACCAAGTCTTTAGGCAGGTGATCAGAAACTCTAGAGCCATATCACATTCTCTCTCTCTCTCTCTCTCTCTCTCTCTCTCCCCCCCCCCACTTCCCTCCCTCCCTCCCTGTCCTTTCTCCTCTCCCCCTCCACCCATTCTCAACACAGACTGTGAGATAAGTAATGACATTTACATTTCGCTTTAGGTTAAATTATAAATTATTCTGAGTTTTTGATAACCAAAAGTGGGAACAAAAATTCGGAGACTCTAAGCTATTGATAAGAGATGGAGAAAAGAAATAATTGGGATTATTTAAAAGCAGTGACTAGAGATATATAATAAATAACTAAAATATTCCTTTATGTTTCTATACCATGAACATATCCCATGGTTTACAATTATTTAATAAATATATTATACATATATTACATTATTTACCCTCACCACTACCTTGTCATAGAGGAACTAGTATTATTGCCTCTATTTATTGTTGAGAAAACTGAGATTTTAAGGTGATTATTATCCAAGTCTCAAAATATGAAAGTAGAATTCAAACTCAGGTGTGTAGGAATACATTGAAAATGCTCCTGTAGTTTATTACTTTATAAATATTAGTCTTATTGCTGCTACTTTCATACCAACCCGGAGTTCATTCTTCACATAGAAGCCAGACTTACCTTTCTGGAATGTTGTTCAAAGCATATCACTCCCTAATCCTAAAGTATTCCAATAGTTTCCCATTGTAAATGGAATAAAATCCAAAAGTCTGATGAGATCGGAAAGGCCCTATAAGAACCCAGCACCAAATCTCATCTCATTGATGCTGCTCTTGTTTCACTATGCGTAGAGCTCACACAGTTTTCTCCCTCCATGCAATGAACCATTTCAGAAGGTTAGACAAAAAGTATTTTGTCTTATAAACTTAGATGTGAAAGACACAGAAAAACCCTTACAATTCTTTGAAGATGTTCTAAATCACAATAATCTAGAATCCGTTATAACAGTAGGGTTCGTATACTTCAGTGTGCATTTAAATGCCAAAGAGAATGTCCCCCAAACCACTCTTCAAGTAACAGGAGTTATAAGATCATGTATTTTTTAAAAGTAATTCTAATCTAAATAAACCTTTCTTTTCCATGAGATTCTCCCATGCTCTCCTTTGGCAATTCAGAATGCCACCATTGTTATCTACTTTTATCTATTTTTGATATCATTTTATATCATGAAACAGATTATATCATGGCTAAAATATCTGGATAATTTAAATTAGAGGCTGTTCCATTCTGATTCTCAAGAGGAAATATGTTAGAAACTGGCCACACTTTGTAGCTTGGTTATATAGACAAATTATTCACTGTATATTACCCTGACCAAGTTGATAATAAGATGATTTCACATTTGAAGTTGTTTATTCCACATCTGTTTTGTAAATGAGAAATGTTTATAATATCTATACATTTGCTGTGAATACAAGTGTATTTCTATAATTGCATATAATATAATTTACCTCTTTATTAAGTAATCATTAACTGGCATCAAAAGGATTCATGAGTTCATATAGGGATTTTTTTTGACAAGCGTCTATTCACTAAGCTCTGTTTTTAGTTTGTGTCTTTGTTTTCTCCAGTTTAAAAATGTTAGAGTCTAGTTGTTATAGATTTGGTTGTTGAGAGCTGAACCTGAGGCAGGCCTAGAAATTGTAATATAGCACATTTGGAGAATGCAAGAGTACTTGTTTATTGTTTTCCCTGTGTATCATATAATGTGTGCAGTACTGACTGGTCATTAGCCCAGACAGACACAGAGTGTCCTCTTTGTTACCCAGCACCTGCAGTTATCTATGCAAATGCAAATCAATTATATAATAGATTGGAAGTTTGTTGTACTAGCGTTTTGGACTATGTTCTGTTTTCTTTTGAAAAGGAATATATTAAAGTTTTATTTAGTTTTTGGTCATGAATTTGAGACTCAGTTCATGACAAAATCTGGAAATAAGGAAAAAAATGAGATAGGGATCAATAAGGAAAGGGTTGTATTTTTATTTTACCCCTTTTACTTATGTGATCATAATTTTATCTACTGAGCCCTCATTCTTGCCAATAAGTGAAGGAAACAGACTAAATTACATCTAAGTCTTCCTTAGCTTTCATATTTAGTGGCTTCAGGTATATTATCATTAGGAGTGTGCCTCTTTGAGGCAGTTATTTGATGGAAAATTGGCAATTTCTGGATTCATTGTCTTGAGGTGTGTCTAAACTAAATTAAAATGTGTTAAAGAATTTATATTTTATAAAGCTGGATTGCTTACTGCAGATAGTAGAGATTAGCTCAAGAATTTACTAGTATTGATGCATATTTGGGACTTTTAAAATGTTTTACAATATTGTATTGAATAGAAAATTTAAGGAAAGAAACTGCTCTCCTTTTTAAAGTAGTGCTACTTTTCCAAAGTCAATTGGCTGTTTTAATTTCTAATTATACAGATTTGTGGTAAATAAAATGGATACTGTTTTCTGTTGTATATCTCAGGGACTGAGGATTTAATCTCATTTAATTTTCAATAGGCAGATTTTCCTTTTCTGTTTCTTTAAACATGCTTTATTTTCATAGAGAAAATCAGGCTTATTAGTCAATTTAATAATATAAACTTCTAAATGTACCTTTGTTTAGTCACAGGTGTTTAGGCACAATATTTACATGTATTTGACATCTATAGTTCAAAAACAAATGAATTGAATCTCTCACTTAAATGTCTGGTTATGTTCAATTCTTTATGTATGTTGATTTTAGTTTCCGGTTTGTGTTAAACACAGTCTTGGAATCATATGAATGTAGGCATCCTTAAAAACATGTGATTTGGGAGATATAGATACAGATATGAAAAGCAAGATAATCGGTATGAAATATGGGCAAGTTTATAAGTAGGAACAATGGTAATTCCCTCTGCTTATATACATCCTTCTCTTAGGATATAGGGATTTCCCTTTCAAATTGTTCACTAAATAAAGAAGTTCAATGAGCTTTAAAGTTGTGAAACTATATGTTCAAATTAATGAATTTTACTCTATAGGTAATAAGAAGGAGTATGTGTTTGGAGAATTTCTACGAGGGATAGGGAAACCTCTTTGTCTAACATTCCTTTTTATAAAGCAGAATTTAGTATTTCTTAATGTTGAAAAGGTTCAGTTTTCAATCTGCCACCCAATGATTGAATACCTTCTACATCCAGTTAAGCAATTAAGTTTGTATCCTTTCTGTGATGAGGAGCTTGTTTTCTGTCAAATGAAATGTTCAGCCTATGGGTAACTCTCTTAGAAAGTGTTCATTCTATTGAGATGTATTTTCCTATGCTTATATGCATCGATTCTGTTTATATCCCTGATTTCATGCAGAATGGAATTGCTCTTCTAAAAAAATCCTTTCTATTCCCTTATATATTCTAGAAATCTTTTATCAGCTCAGCAGATATCCAGATACATTCTGCAAATAGAAGTGAAATAGCAGGACTAAAATACAGGACCATCGTATCTCTCTTCTAAATAATTTAATGAAAGTAATTCACATGGAATTTTTTTAGTGTCTTCATCACACTGTTTATTGATGTTCTAAGCTCTCCAAGGATTTGTCTTTATTTGTTTTGCCTTCTGTGTCTGGGAAGTCTCATTTTCCATGTACCGTTACTTGTTCAGTTAGGTGATTCAAGAGATTAGAATAGGACTCAGGTTTATTCTCATCAAGTTTAATTTTGTTAAAGTCATCTCAACCAGTCAGCATGACAAGACTTTGTGTAATTCATTATTTTCAGTTTAACTTACCCTTAGAAAATTAGATGTGCAAAAACTGTATATTTTCATTTAAGTTATTGGAGGGTTAAAAATTAAATAAGACTAAAACTAGTGTAATGATACTAAATTTCTGCTTCCGGGGTTATGAATGGTTTATTTTTTAACTATTTCTCTAATTATATCTTAATATTTCTATGATTAATAAAAACAACTCCCTCCATTTTCAGATAGATTCATTAATCAATAAATTTAGATTATTACCCTTAACAATTATAAATAGGTTCATGTAGCCTATATTATTTTTTCTAAATCTTATGAGGATCTTCTACATAGTAAATCATAGTAAGAAATATTAATACTCATAAAGCTAGTTATTTGTATTATTTTGTTTTTAATAATAAGAGTAGCATTGAAGGATTATTGTTTTACTCATATCACCCTATTAATCAGGAAAAAAATTATCATATTTTATTCTGAATCATATTTTTAAACTTTAAAAATACATATAGTATAAATACTTAGAAGTACATATATCATAAGTGCTCAACAATAAGAGTTTTTTTAAATTGAGCATGTCCATAATCAACACCTAGTTTGAACAGAAGAGAAATACACCTTACTGATCTTTCTCCATTTTCCATCTCTACCATGGGTAATGGTTTTCTTGATTTGCCACAGTAAAGATTAGTCTTGCTTGTTTATAAATTTTGTATATCAATGAAATAAAAAATATGCTGTATTTTGCACCTGGCAGTTTTGTTTAATGTTATTATTGTGAGATGTAGTCATATTTTCCATGGAGTTGTAGATCATATACTCTCACTGATACTTAACTATTCCATTGCATGGCTATAACCAAATTTATGTATCCATTCAACAGTTGGTTGGTATTTCAGTACTGTTCAGTTTGAAGTTATTATGTAGAATGTTACTATAAGCATTCTATTATAGTATTCTGATGATCTATGTGTGCATTTTGTTGGATACTTACATAAAAGTAGAATTTCTAGATCATGGCGTCAGTAGATGTTCAGTTTTCAAAGATAATGACAAATAATTTCATGAAGTAATTCCCACCAACATTATCTAAGAGTTCCAGATGCTTCACATCTTCATTAACACTTGGTACTCTTGTCTTTTCATTTTATTCATTGTAGTGAATGTACTGATATTTATTGTGCTTTTAGTTTACATTTCTCTGAAGACTAATAGTATTGAACATCATTTTATATGGATATCCTTTTATCATGTATTTATATGTATTTATCATGCATGTCCAAATAATGTTTCTATTTTTCCTATCAGTTTGTCCAGTTTTTGCTCTTATTGGTTTGTACTATTTATTTAAATATCTTAGATATAACTATTTGCTGGTATATAAGTAACTCCCTAATTGCAATTAAGGACTTAACTAAGAACATAATTTGTTAAGTTTGTAGAAACTGTGACTTTAAGTGAAACAATATATTAAGGATAGCAGGTCCTGAAATGATATCTTTCATTCTAATAACAGATGGAAGCTTTAAAAAATGAATATTAAAACAAAATAATGTTAAGTGAAAAAAGCCATATTATTTGATGCATTGCCATGGATCTAATTTCTCTTTGATATTATTGGTTTAGCACATATTAGAAGTGCTTGAGATATTTGGGATTTATGTTTTAAAATGGACATAGACCCATTCTTCAAGTGTTCAACGGGACAGCTTCATTAACTCATCACTGTGTTTGCATAAGACAGCACGGAACTTCCTGATAAAATTTACATAGATAATTGAAGGAAATATTGTCCTCTTATGTTGTTAGAAATAGAATGATTTATGTATTTACATAGTATTTCTTTCAAGAAAAAGAACATAGCAAAAAAATATTTTCCCTGCTTAATTTTATGTCTTTTTATGACATTTTAGAGTAATGGTATATACTACAGAGTGATTTTTTTCTTAAACTATGTAGTTGGATTTTATGCAAATTTGTGTTTGCACAAATATGAAATTAAACAATACAAAGGAGTGATATATGTTCATTTTAAAGTAATAGGAATGTTACTTAGTTATTAATACTCATTAATGCAAAACTTGGAATCTAATGAATTGCAAACTGTTTACTAGTTAAGTGTATCTGTATCTATATCTATAACTATCAATTTTTTTTTTAAGAAAAGGTAAAGGCAGACAAGAATAGAGAGGAGGAAGAAATACTTTATTTCATTTAGTTGGTTATCCTGATTGTTACTTCTGACCTTGAGATGCAAACCGGGTCCTTGGGATGTACATGGACTGTGCTGGCTGAAGGTAGCTGACGAAACCCCTACTCCATCAGGGCGTGCCAGTTTTTCTCTTGGGTCTGCCACATTATCTGGCAAACAAATCCTTAGTCAAGAATTATTCACAATTATCCAGACTTCCATTGGCAGGAAGTTATTGGATAAAATGCTGCAACCTTTTAGCTAGACCAAACTTCATTACTCAGTTATTGTTGGGTAGTCAGAAGAGTACAGTCCTGCCTCTATTGCTGCACTTGCTGAACTTGACAGTCATTCAAAAACAGTGGGCCTCACTTTCTTAATAGTGTAAATTAAAGGATTAGGATAGTGGAGGCTCTCTAAAGCTCATTGTATCTCATCAGCCTTTTCTAAGTATTCAGTGGAGAACGAAAATTTTACAGATATCATCTTCAAATAAATGGATCTCACCATATGTGAATAATGTATATCGAGAGAGCCAAAATTCTCTTATTGACCTAAAAGCAAATATTCAGAACAAACAGAAAAGATAAATGAATACAAAGGGATTAGGGAATATAATTTTTATTGGTTATGATAACCCTTTTCTAAGAACTGAGAGTCCAAGTTCTTTACAATATGTAAAATTCCCATGGGATTGCATAATGCTAAATAGTACTTCTTGCAATAGGTCCGTCTTCATCTCATCAGCACTCTCATCAGCAACAGATAAGAATGACTTTTTCTACAACTCATCCAAAACTTGGAATTTTTCTCTTTTCACATTTTTTCATTCATGGCTATTAAATGGTATCTGCATGTAGTTTGATTTTTGCCCTACAGGATTGAACTTATTTTCATTCATTCATAGGAAATATGTACATGTATAACTACTTTTTCATGAATCGAAATACAATTGTTTTGTCCATTTTCTCACTGTCAATTTTGCATCTTATTGGAGTGTTTTGTATCCTGGATTCTAGTCTTTTGTCAGTAATATAGAATGAAAGTATTTCCCCAAATCTAATTTTTTAATTCACATTCTGTGGTGTTATTGATAAACAGATGTTTTTAACTTTAATGTAACTGAGTTTATCAGTATTATACTAGTAACTTTTATTTCTGTTTAGTAAACCCTTCCATACTTCAGTATCATTTTCTTATCTTAAAAAATTTCTTATCTTAAAAAATTTCTTATTTTACAAATTTCTTATCTTACAAAAAAATGACATATTTGTTTCACTAATTTATATCACTAGTCCATGCAGAATTTATTTTGTAAATAAAATGATATGATCTCATTTCACTGTATTTGTATAGATAACCAATTTTCCCATTACCATTTATTGACTTCTATATTTGTTCAATTATGTTGAATGCCTGACTTTATATAAATCATTTTCACATATGCTAAATATGATTTTTACTTTGATTTACTTTATCTTCTCTTTTTATCTATCCTTGTGCATTATCTTAACCACAATGATTTTAATTAATGTCCATCTTACATGGATAATTTGCTTCATCTTTCTCTTACGTATCTTAAATATTTCAGGCTCCTTTTATTTCCCAAGCTTCTCACATTTATTTATAAATGAATATATCAGATATAAGGGATTAATTATATGGTAATAGATAGAATTTAATATAAAGATATTGATTAAAATATACATATATAAACATCTTTATACACAACTATACAGATATACTTAAGCATACATGTTATACTGTAATATTGCTTCAATAAAATTTTTAAACAAGATAAAATATTCATTGGGATTTTTATGGTAATTTCATTTACTCTATTGATCTATTTATATGTGTTTAAAATATTGACTGTACCCAGTACATAATACCCTGCCATCCTTTTAAAATTTCTTAGGAAATTCAATGATTTTTTTTTAATTTAAATGAAAGGTACAGGCAGGAATGAAGGTGAGTAGGCAAACAGGAAGGAAGGAAAGGAGAAGAGAAAGAAGAGTTTATTGATTGTTTTCATTCAGTTGTTCACATTTGCTCTTCCCCCTGGCCCTGGTTCCTGAACCCTGAACCTTGGCATGTATATGGGACTGCTCCGAGGTGTACTAGACCACTAGGCCACCAGGGCACACCTGAAGTTCAATAAATTGAATATAAATTCAATAAATTTAGATAAATTGAAAATTTTTTTGATTTTCTAACTTGTAATCATATTTGCTAATATGTTGATTGTTCCGCTTATAATCCTTATGTTGCTCACCTATTTTTCTTGTTTTGCTACACTACCTAGGACTTCAAGTACAATTATGTTGATAGTAGCCATCCTTGTTTTATTTCTTAATTTAAAGAGAATTGTCTAGGTTTTATTGGATGACATAATGAAATACGAGTGATGCAGTTTGTTTTAGATCATTTAACACTAGGCAGATGAGGAGGAAGACATCTACCATTCCTAGTGCCCATTTATTTTGTCAGATGGCTGTTTAGGCATTATCTTATACATCTGAAAGATTACTATGACTGTTTTCAAAGATTGAGATTTAAACAAATATATATGTGTGTGTGTGTGTGCGTATATATATATATATATTTATAAATAATTACCCTTAGCACAGTTAACAAGTGATTGAACAGGGTCTAAATTCATATTGTGGCTTGTTTTCCTTTCCTTCAAGGTATCAAAAACATTCAGTTGTCCTGGACTTGGTATCAAGTTGTTTACCATATTGAACTGATCAGGAAACGGACACCTGAAACTAAATTTTTAAAGACAGGAATCAGGTTAACTCTGGTTACTCCATCATCCATAATGACTAGCAATGTGCCAAATAGTTGAAAGGTACTCAGCCAATATTTTAAGTGTATGGGTGAGGAGGACTCTTGAGCATAGGTTGTGTTGACTATAAGTACCTCCAAATGTGATAGGTTTGACCTGGCCCCTAGTCTTTGCTAGTAGTTTACCAGTAGGAAGCGATGATTCTCAAGGATCCACTCTCTTATGAAAATCCCTAAGTACTCAATTTTTTAGTGAGTGTCACTCCTTCTTACCTGTAACGACTCATGGCACTCTCAGCATCTGGGGAGTCAGGTTACCTGGAAGCGATGAGCCAAAATTTGATTTTAACTCTTGACTATCAATAGAATTATCTCAGGTAAAAACCTATTGCCAGAGTAACAATGAGGTAGGGCATATGAACTGAACCCTCTGATAGGCAGAATAGAGATGCTATATTATCAATGAAATGAATAAAGTTTCTCCAGTACCACTTATACTTCTATTTATAGTTTATCAGAAGCTTATCAGAAGACCATATGGTATCATCTTTCATAGTGCAATGCCACGTTATCTAGGAAGTCGAGGGAACTTTTCGCTTAAACTCTTCCTTTGGTAAATTCATTTCATTGGTGGGAGAAGACTAGAAAACTGTTCTTTTCCAAATAGACACAATTTCTGTTTGATGGTCACACATCTTGTAGGATATGCATTGTTGCTCCTAAATATGGTAAAGACTAAGAAATATAGAAAATGTTGAGACTTGATTTACATGCTATCCCTGTGAGGATATGTTGGAATTCCTGCCAGTCTCATAAAAGCCAGCCCTACCATCTGCTTGGTGAGACCAGAGAATGAATCAACATTCCAAATGAGTCCACTAATTTTTTGATCACTGCTTCCTCCATGGGTGGGGACAGTGGGAGTCTGCTTACTCCCAGACCAAATTCTGCTTTTTTACTTTGCTTTTCCTCACCAGATAATCTGTTTTGGTTTCTCAGTGGTGAACATATTTGAATCTTCACTGGGGATATCTTTGAAAGTAAATGTCATACTGAAAATTAAAATAATGACGCAGTTAGATGAAGAGAATGTTGCAGACATGTTGGAATCCATTGTTGCCAGCAGAGTAGAACCATCCAGTATGCATTTGGGGTACCTGATTTGTGCCCTGGAGATATCACAGAGCTACTTCTGTGATCAGAGCTCTTGCAGTGATACTTAAAAATTAATTGAATTTTCAAGAATGTCAGCTTTAGTTACTATAGTAGATGATCCAGTAGCTGAAAAGACATTCAAAATATATTGCCACTTATAGTATTATTTGACTTTCTTTGACAGGATGCTTCTCATAAGTGTTTATTAAACAAATAGTTAATTTGGGACCTGATTAGTTATTGTTTTTGTTAAGATGTGATAATGTACATATTATGCAGCTTTACTTACACATGTGTATCTGTTTTTCTCTAGGAAAAGAAGAATATATTGCAACTTTCAAGGGATCTGAATACTTCTGCTACGACTTGTCTCAAAACCCCATTCAAAGCAGCAGTGATGAAATAACTCTGTCCTTTAAAACTCTTCAGAGGAATGGACTGATGCTTCACACCGGGAAATCGGCTGATTATGTCAATCTTGCCCTGAAAAATGGAGCTGTCTCTCTGGTCATTAATTTGGGATCAGGGGCCTTTGAAGCACTAGTGGAGCCTGTGAATGGAAAGTTTAATGATAATGCCTGGCATGATGTGAAAGTCACCAGGAATCTGCGTCAGGTAACAGCGCAGTGGATAAGAGAGTAACTGGCTTTGTTTCTCTCTACAGCTGTGTGTGTGGTACTTGAAAACCCTAATAACATGATATAGGGCTCCTCAGAGTTGCTTATAAAGTAGCTTTTTCTTCTTCTGAGATGAATCTTCCTGCGTACTTGAGCAGGGGCATATCTAGAAAGTTCTGGGGGCCCAAAGGCTTTTTTGATACAGTGACATGACAGTTTCCCCCAAGGGCTGCAAGGATATCTCTGTGACCTGCCCTTCCTGTGATGTGTGTGATTTTGTTGTGTTTATGAGTTTTTTGTTGGTTTGATTTTGAATTATAGTCTTCATAGTGATCATTTGGAAGCATGCACATTTGGGTCATTAAATCACAGTTCCTTTTTTGTAGTTAAAAAGCAGTATGTTGTGATTTGGGATTGTATCAGCCCCTATCCCCTTCCCACCCTCACCTTTGAATTAGGGACAAGGAAAATCCCTGAGGGGGGAAAATGACTTTGGAGATTTACACATCTCCTAAAGAGTCTGTTTATGAAGATATTTTTAGCACGTGCACTTTAAGTTAAAGCCCTAATGACTTCCGGAGAGACCAGTTCACCTTCTAGGTGCCCATCTTTATTTGACTGTATTTTTAATAAGGTTTTACAAGAATCAATATACTAAGTATATGTCAGTTCTTTAGCAAATATATGGGTTCATATATACTGTATATTTTTAACTGAGACATACTATTACAGTATATATATAATATACACACAGAGGGAGAATTGAAAATATGACTATTGCCCTAATACTTTGAACATTATACCTTATGTTTGTTATTTGAAATATATTATAATGTATCATTTTGTTACGTGTTGACAGTGACTAATTTTTCTGCAGTACATGCTGATCTCAAACTAATATTCTTAACATATTTGTTGTTTCTCTGAACAGTTGCAGAATGACTGGATTGTCTATGGTTTTCCTTTACTAAAACAGTCCTCTCTTCTTGAACTATTAACTGTCTAACCTTTTCTTTCTCGCTTCTGAAAGGCTTAAACTATGGGAGCTATGGAAGCAAAAAGGAATTGTAGGAGTACAGATTTAGTCTAAGTCAGACCAGTAAAACAGAAGGATTATTAAGATCCCCCAACCCCCAAAGACCTTTCAGAGGTTTGATTGGCATGGGAGGGGCCCTGCATGCTTTGCACCTGCCTTGGGAGATGGTCATGGTCACCACCACTAGGGTAGCTGTAGACCAGAGATCTCCTATAAGTCTGTCTCTTTGGTTTCCTTTCTATTTTTATTTTTCTCTCAGATATTCACCAAGAGACCAGAGGCCCATTTGTGAGAAGCACAGAAGGAAGGGTGGGGCTTGAGGAGCCCACTTTCTAGATTTGCCTTTGCTCAGGTTACAAACCAAAATGAATTGGTAGCTCAAAGGAAACTAGTTATACAGCTGGGGTGCATGTGTGGCAGGACAGATTAAAAAAATATCCATTCTACTCATTCTATGTGTCAGGATCTTTGCTTTGTTTCATTGCAGTAAACTGTGACCCTAAAGTCCATCAATATGACCGAAGGAAGTTTTGGAGTTGAGGAGGAGTCCTTGTATGCTGTAAAATTGAGTAGCAGGGCAATGCCAATCAATTCCTCTGAATTTGTTGGGGTGGGGGTGGGCCAGGGTTGGGGAGGGATCACTTCTGGGCAAAAGGTGACAGTGGTCAACTGATGAGCTTTAGGTCTTTGAATCCCTTTTAGAATTTTTAAATGCCTGTCAGATGTCCTCAGGGAGACAAAGGGAACGTTACCATATGTCTGTTTCTGTCTAGTAGCAAGTTCTGAATGATATGGTCAGGAGAAAAAAAAAAAAAAGAAAAAAAAAAAACCTCTGTGGGAGGCTATTTGTTAGTCTGCTTTTTTCTTGTAAAATTTTTTTGCCCTTTTTCTATGTTACTAACATGCTTAATAACTAACATGTCATTCATGGAATGTTTCATTCTACTAACCGTTACCTGAATCAAAAATGTACTAACATGATAGAGACCATCATATTTTTTAAGTAACGATCGTTATTCTGTTCACAGTTTTTAATTTCCTTTCTCCCCCCTTCTCCACAAAGCACTCAGGCATTGGACACGCTATGGTAAACAAACTACATTGTTCGGTAGATATCATTCTAATTGTTTCTTATTTTGGGTTTGCCGTGTGTTTTCTTTCTTTCTTTTAACTGTAGACATCATTAACAAAAGAGGAACTGCGGTTGGTACTCTTCTGCTTACTTTGACTTCCTTCTTTTCATCTGTTGTTGACCTTCTTATTTTTTACCTGTTCCTGTCAACTTCTGTTTTCCAACTCACCTGTAGGGGCATCGTTAACGTTTCGAACGTTTTTTGCATCCAGCTGTGGTTAACACGGGATTAGACAAAATGGTGGCTGGCCCGAGTGACCGCAGGCTCAGCCAGTCTCTAACCATTCATGATGCATGGCATGCACACTTGATTTGGGAATGTTGGAGATGCCACAACCACTCATCTTTACGTCATCACAAAGCAATTTTGTTTTTGTTTTTTTTCCTTTGGTTCTCCCCGTTTTCTTTCCTTTCCTTTCTAAACTGTACTGTCCCTCCTGCATGTGCACATCAGCGTGTGCTGCTTCACCGGTTGTTTTGCCTTTCCTCCCCTTTGGCATGGACTTAGGCACTTGCATGCTAAACAACTGCTGCTCAATAGTGCAAATAGTGACGTTGCTGGAAATAGCTTGCGCCTTTTATGTTACCAAGGTGCACGTTGTGATTAGTTAATAACAGACAACTAAACTTTACTAATATGTACACCAGCAAAACTAACCTAGGAAGCATTTTACTAACACCATTTTTGTGTCTGCTAAATAACTTTTGAGTTGCAGTAGGGATGACGATGACACTAGTTCAATAATCAGTTAACTCTCTAACTAGATTAGCTCTCTTAGGGCTAGTTGAATAGAATCCAAGAATAAACCTCAAACAGACATGAAAATGGGTTCCGTCATAGGTCTAAAAATAAAAACCAAACAAACAGAAAAACAAAAAAGCAAAAAGCAAAATGAAAAATAAAACAAAACAAAACACAAAACAGGCATATCCCAGGATTACAGTATCTAGGTCTGAGTATAGCGTGTCCTTTCCCTGTGCTTTGTTATCTAGGTGACAATATCAGTGGATGGGATTCTTACCACAACGGGCTACACACAAGAAGATTATACCATGCTGGGCTCTGATGACTTTTTCTATGTTGGAGGCAGTCCCAGCACAGCCGACCTTCCAGGGTCACCAGTCAGTAACAACTTTATGGGCTGTCTCAAAGAGGTAAATATCGCTTTTACCAGAGTCATTCCTAATTCACAATCTCATCATTTCAGATCTGGACTTGAAAGTGCTTCTGCTGAAGACTTGGTGTTTCCAGAGGAAATTGCACAACCTTAAATTTAGTATTCTATTATTTATACAGGCTTGGGGGAGGAGGGGGAACTCATAGAATATTATAAAGGAATTAATTTCCTCTTCTTTAATAACCTGTAATTCACAGTTAAGATTTGCACAGGCAGTGTTATATCAGTATAAAAGAAAGTCAAACAGAGAGAGATGTTGTGTCTAGAATTAAGCAAAATACTTTATTCATTTCTAACTCAATGCTTTAGGTGTTATTTACATAGTGGTGACTTATTTGAGCATTACGAGAGAAATATTATTCTACAAAAGAAAGACGGTAAAAAGCAAATTAAAAAAAAAAAAAAAAACAACTAAAATGAGTCTAGACTGAGGGTAAAATATTTTCCTGTGTTTTAAAGATGTCCATAAGGAAGTAAGTTTGTTCATTTATGAGCTGATGATATTACTTGATATTTATCTGAGCAAAACTAACTGGCTAAAAGATAATCATTTCTTCCCTTGTTCTCAGCTTCCATTATCTGTTATAACTTTTGATGGTATTGGAATTTACTGGAGTATGGAGAGAGAAAGAATACAAAGTTTTGGAATGAATGTTTTTCCATAAAAGTTGCCTATTTTCATTCAAGCACAACCAAATTTCTTTTGACTGCTGGAACTTGAGGTCTTCTTAGATTGAATGCCTTCAGTTTAGACCTCTAAGATGTAAAATGTAATGACTTAGAATTTATTTATGAATAGCATAGGTACTGTTGGTAGGCAGTGATATGCTTTGGTTTAATCTAAAGGATGTATTTGATTCAATCATATAAACTTGATTCAGGGAAGCATCAGGGAAAAGCAATCACTGCTTGAGTGATCCTTACCTGTCTTCCATTTATGTGAATATACTGGATGTTGCATTGCCCAGGAGGTGAATATATATACAAGACTTCAAAGAGGGATTTAAAGATGCTTTTTTTTTTTTTTTTAGCAAATAAAAACAGTCCTGAAAGGGTGGATCTAATCATGCTTTGTAGCAGGAGGGATTGATTGCCTCTCAGTGAATAACTTTTACTCTTTTAGTTATAAAGTATGACCCAGGACTATTTTAAGCTCTTTGGGACATAAAATACTAATACTAATACTAATTGCTAGTAGTAGTAGTAGTAGCAGTAGTAGTAATATTTTATTACTATCATTTTCTGAGATCTTATTTTGTGCTTGATGTTATCCTAAGAGTTTTACAGGAGCTCTGCAATATAGAGGTAGTTTTATTGTCTGCATTTTTCACACAAGGAAATTGATGTTGGTAGCAGGTACTTTACTTGAACTGAGTCTCACAGCTAATAAGTATTAATCAAGGAAGTCTGATTTCAGCAGTCTTTTGTGCTTTAGCCAACAGAATATACAATGTCCTGACAAAAATATGTGTTTGGTTCTCACCATAGGAGATCATACAAAGCCTCAAATTTGTTACAAACTAAAACAGTTTTTAGAAATGTATAATTGACTAGAAAGAATGAAAAAGTAAGTTGTGTGGCAGTTATAGCTATTTGAGTTCAAAAGGGAATGAAACGAGAGTTTTCTAGAAGACAAAGCAGAGACACAGAAACTGAAGACTGTGATTGTCCTGACTGACTGAATGACTTGCATTGGGAGGGGATAGGGAACACATTTCAGCTTGGGGAGAAGCGTGGTAAAATAAATAAATAAATAAATAAATAAATAAATAAATAAATAAATAAATAAATAAATGTGATTTCCCAGGAAGATGCCTGAAACTCCCTACCAGTGACAGAAATTGGGAAGAGAGCACAGAAACACACCCCTCCCATTTTCTTACTTTTACTATGAACAAGCTACTCTCAGCCCTGAGGCCCTGCTTTTTCCATAGAAAGTTAGTGCTGGTATAGATTGGAAAAGGAAAAGAGAAAGAGAGTCCAAGGATCTCTGGTAGAAACCGGTGTCTATCTAAGAATGGCTTTTGGGTATCATAAACACATGAGGAATTCTGTGGCGAACACTTGAGTTCAGCTAAGCCTCATTGTCTCCGGACAGTTTGACAAGGCAATTTTGTGTATTATGAAGTTGCACTTGAAATTAGTTTCAGAATAATCTGTATTACAGATGAACAGCATTAATGTTTTAATGTTAATGAGTAGTCCACTTTAGAGTGGTACGATTTAGAAAATGGTTCTTTTTTATTGTTCTTTCAATCATAAAAGTACTAGAGCAAAAACAAGTCAGCTAGTCTTCCTGTGACATTTATTTGGTAGCTCCTACTGAGTCCATAAAATGGGGATTCACTCATCTATTGTCTCTACACGTTTTGGATAGATATCACCCCTCTTTGATGAACGGGCAATTCCAATGTCTCTCTCTTACATAGTCCTGGGGAGTTATTTGGAGCAATTGCTGCCGCTTTTTCTTTATACACAGTTTCTTGCACTTCTTCCCAACACACTAGAATGTGGAAGGATACAGGTGCAGTCTGCCTTTAAATCAAAATTTTTTGGAGTACTTTTTGATGGTTCAGTTTCCATCCACGTCTGAATTATTATCTATTTAAAATGCCCTCCTTTTCCTGCTACTGAAATGAAATAGTGGCAAGGTATCATGGTGTTTGAGTTAAATTACCTTATTTCATACAGGAGAGCTTTGTAGAGTCAGTGAAAAGAGAGAAACATATCCATGTTCATTTTCACATCTCTTCTAATACTAAGCTCCTAAGCTTTACTTCACTCTAGCTGCAGCTTTCTGTCCTAGTGCACATTGCATATATAAAACCTTAATTCTGCTTTCATTTATGGCTCATAATACTTTTGCTTTCAATCTCTAGTATATAATCCCTCTTGAGAGGACCATTCCCTCTTAAGATACTAATAACACATTGTCTGAAATCAAAGAATTTTTGGAGTGTTAGAATAGGAAGGGCCCCAGAAATCATTCTCTAACTCCAATCTCCTCCTTTCAGAACGGACCTTGAGAGGTTACTTGACCCCACCAAGAGCTATTAAGAAATAAAAGGGTTAGAACTCAGACTCCTGTCAGAGAAGATATCAAATTGAATAGCTGTTTCATTGTAAACAATGGTGCTCAAGGTACAAAAACAGGATTGGCCTGCCAGCCTCGCTTATTTGCAGCATCATTCTTTAATGATTCAAGTAAAAGAAAATTATTCAATAAAGTGGAACAACCTATATAACCTAATTCATTCAGAGGAGTTAGGTCTTTCTCTGTGTGTCATTTGATCACACCTACATGGAGTGAGACTTGGCATGCATGTTGAGCAATAAACCATTATTAAGATAATGTTTGTGATTATCCAGTTTCAAAATAAAGAAAAATTAGCTAAATAGAATTTGACAAAGAGTAACCTGAACTTCACATAGTACTTGGTGTAAAATAATAAGGATCTTCAAATGACCAGGACTTTAGTAATAGGGAGATTGGAGCTGTTTTCAAGATTACTTATGTTTTTATCATAAACAAATCAGTAAGTCTTTATATTTAAGCTCATTTAAAATAACCTCAAGGATATACATGTGAGAAAAGTTAAAGGAAAATTATAAACAATGAGTTACCATTATATAAGCTCACATCTATGAAATTCTTTGAGGATAATAGATGCTGAAAAATAATCTTGGCTTGCCTTGTGTCCTAGTGAGCAAATCTGCCCCGTGACACCAAACACAGTCCACATATATCCCAAGGACCCAGGTTTGTGACCTGGGTCCAGGGACACTAACCAAGATCAACAACTATAGTAAAATAAAATGCTTCTTCCTCCTTTCTCTTCTGCTTGCTTGCCTACATGCCTTCATTCCTGCCTGTACCTTTCCTTTAAAATAATTTTAAAAAATTGTGTTTAAATAAATCTGATTTTCATAAAAGCAACACTAATTATGTTTTGGCAGAACCATTTGTTTATATTCTTTTCATTTCCAATAACATTGAATAAAAGCTGAAATATATGCTGCTTTAAATTGATCATTTAAAATTTAATATTATTTAGCAAGCAGTTGTTGAATGATTGCTAGAACAGGAGCGAGTGGAAAGGTAAGTCACGGGGTCTAAGTGAGACACTTAGATTCCATTTGAGTACACTTGCAGCCCTAACATTCACCTGAGACTATTTGGGAAACATTTTTCTGCATAAAAGTCCCACAGTTGATTGTTAAGGTGCTCATTGTATATGCAGGCATGCATACATACATAATGGATGCATACACACACACACACACACATATATAAATTTTGACAGAAATATGTAAATCCTACCAATATGTGTTTCTACTCCAATATTTTGACCAGAAGGCCTTCTGCAGGAAATGAGATGGTAGAGTCATGCTGCTTGCTCATTAGTCTTGCCTGAGAATTTACTTCTGCTAGACATTGCTTAGTCTCTGTGTGCATCTAAAATGCTTTAAAACACCTGTTTCCCTCCTGCAGAGTGAAGATTATTTAACATCATTTGTTAGTAGGGGAATGACATTGGAGACAAAAAGGATTGTATTCAGCTTAGAATTCTTTACTCACACTCATTTTTAACCATAAAAAACTATTGGAAATTTTACAATCAGTGTTGGTGTGGAGAAGCTGCATATGTGAGGAGATTTAGAATGCTGCCACTAAAAGGTACTTGGGTTGAATCTAAAGAAGGATTCTAGGGGGAAAAAAATTAGCTGAAATGCTACAGGGAATTAAATTCCTACTGCAAATTTCATCAAAACCTAATTAGATCAGCTCAACCTTTAATTACACTTAGAAACTTTCAGCACTGAAACTTTGGAAGATGCTGTGAAGTGGACGAAGAGATAAGATTCAGGAAATACTCTTATGTAAGCATTTTCTCCCCACTGTGGGTAGGTACTTCCTGCATAGAAACTACATGGCCCCTCCGCTGTGTGCAGTGGTGACACTTATTACCAGTGCCCCAATACCAGCACCTGGAAAAGAGGGACACTATTTCATTTATGCAAATACTCCTTAATTCCTATCTTCACACTTTGAAAAATAAAAGAACTTTAGAAAATTGTGAAGGCTTCTCAGTTTACCCTCTTGCGTGGTAGATTCCACACATCAGCTGTTGGTCCTCAGGTGGCCTTCTATCCTATTCCTGCAGTGTTCAGAGACGAATAGGGAACCTGCCATTGACATAAAAGAACAAAACTCCATGGAATAATTTACAGTTAATTATTTTTCAGATGTTAAAATGTAAGACTTTATGAAACATTAGATACATTTGACTTAGTAGGAACTTTGGCGAATAAGGGGATCCTCATGTATGTTTGTAAACATGGAAGGAGGAAGGACGTCCTCCTCTGAGCTCTAAAGTGATGGCTAAAACTTTTCTTCCTAGGTCTTTATTCCTCCCCAAGACACTCTTGTCAGAGTCCCTATAGATACTTTCTTTCCACTCTGTGTTGTTCAAATCTATATATTTATTGATAAAAAACATTTTATAATTAATTTGCCTTGACCTTTCTACATGTTTCTTTCAGTCTGTGGGGAAGAGTGAATTTTTGTATTCTCATTTCACTTATTTCTTGACATTTTCTATACAAACTCATATATTTGCTTACATTACAAATATGTAAATAGGGATAATAACTGTTTGGTAAAAGTCTCACTTAAACTATTTTAAAATAGGTTTTGCTAGTGCCTGAAAAACTGACAGATGCAAAGAAAATACAAAGGTAGTTTTATAACTTAAAACTCCTGAGCTAGTTCTGGGCTGCCTTCCTAGAAGGAGGGTCTTGGCTTAATGACTCATAAGAGAGCTCAGGTTAGTCCATCTGCACTAATTGGACCACAGTGCTTTGGGAAGCAATTTCAGCCTAGAAAGAAAATAAATTTTGTATCTGATTTAAAACAAAGATTATGGCAGTATACATTCAATAACTTAAAGAGGAAACAAGATGAAGTTTTTTGGAATGCCAAAGAATTTGACAAATTCTTATGTGCCAATAATGAGATTTGTTATAGCTCTGCTTAATTTCTTTCATATCTTAGAACTGTTGAAATGTTTTTCAACTCTTATGCAGTAATAAAGTGCCTTTACTAATATGCAAGGAGAATTTAGTCATAGTGGCCTCCTTTCATTTGTGAGACTGCAGATCATAGCTTATTTTAAGTCAGGAATCCCCCTTCCCTTTTAAGAGCATTTTCCCAAGAAGCTATGTAAGATAAAAAATATACTAGTAGTGATGGTGATAATAATAATAAATATCAACATTATTCCTATTATGCAGAATTATGAGTGGTGGAATTGGTCCCTGACTTTGATTTTACACTCCTGAGTTGATGACTCCTGTGAGTAGGACTCATTGCCTGAATCTGATCATTCAAGCAAATTCCAATAATGTAAACTTTGTGGCACCAAATTGTGCCTATGATTATACTAAGCAAAAGGGAAGTTAAAAGTCAGAGCAGTGCTGGAAAGATATTCTGGAATAGTAATAATGGTATATTAAGCATTTCTTTCTCCTATAATGTCTACAACATATAGCAAGTTACCCATTATGCAAAATAACTGTTTTTAAGAAATACTGAAACTATGTGAAATTATATTCAGTATTTCAAACATAGCAGCAAAGGAATCAGAAGAGAAATCAATTATTTGTGGACATAAGTCATTTTGTCTTGAGTACTGTTTTTACTATTATGTTATATAGAAGAGTATGTCCTCATTTTTTCAATGCTTTGTATGTTCACAGGTAATGTTCTGAGCTTGACAGTAGTTATACAATAATACTATCCTTATTTGGCAAATGAGGGCATAGTGACAGATGATGTTAGGAGAAAAGTGACTAACTAGAGGAGTCAAGATCTGAACCTGGGTAATTTGATCACAGAATCCTTGCTTTTGACTGCTGCTCTCTGTTGCTTTCTGACTCATAGTATAGTCGTACTTTATTTTCTTTGTCTCAATATTTTTGTAAAGTTAAAATTAGATGAAATGAGCTTTATAAGAACCAGGGTAAAGAAACCACACAAATGCAGCAAGATTGCTAGGGATGTTGGAGAAGAGGTTACCTAAGGGAAAGAGGAGAAGGAGAAGATATTTCTTAGATACCCAGTTATACATGAGCTTCAAGTGGTCCAGAGATGTTATCTCCATGAGTCTCTTCTCTACTCTAACAGTAGTTATACCTTCCTCCTCCGGAGGTATAAATGAGATGACAATGCTTGTCATACATGTCTTTACTCTGTAACCAATCATTTGAGCACATGCATAGAAAACACATTTGGAAGTACTTTCTAGCTTTCTATAAAAAATGGCTTCAAATGTGGCTAAAGTAAGTTTGCTTCTGTGCACTGTTTCCTTCAGAGCAAGAGAAAGAAGCAACTGGGGCAGAAATCAGGCTTTTTGCCAAAGACACGCCTCTTTGAGATTGGGTTCAGGGAGCCCCATCTGCTTAAGTCCCCAAGGAAGTGGAATTCAGCTCTTTAGTTTATGAGGCATCTGGTGAGTCCTTCTCTGGAATTTAGCTTTTTGAACATAGCAACCTCCCTCTAGGCGACCCACCAATTTTTATTTTCCATCATTTTCAACAGCTGCCCCATAGCCTGGAACTCTATCAGCAGTTGGCATAATGCATTGTAGTGCTTTCAGATATCAAGCTAGCATAACATGGTTTGGTAGGGGGTTCAATGACATTTTAATTCTAAAGACTTGATACATTTTATAGAATATGACATTTTCTAGCCCAGCAGAAAGCAGTAATGACTATGTCTAAGACTGAATATTTTATTTTTATTTTAGCACTCACTAAAGTATTCTGTTTAAATTGCTCCATTTATTTATGCATTAACACTTGCATGTTTGTACTTAGTCAACTTTAATCAATACCTACTATGTTCCAGACACTGTACTGGATACTGGGGATACATAAATTAAAAAAAAGCAATGTACTTAGAAATTTGGAGGCAAGCCTGACAAAGAAACAGTAAACTACAAGTTCTTTAACGAGAGATTAAAAATTGTGCCAGAAATGCAGTATGTACTGTAGTTACGTCTGCCACAGGATATCAGTAATACTTTCAAGTAGAAGTTGACAAATATGAATTATTCTCGCCATCTCTTTGCTCAGCTCTATAATGGGCATGATATGTGGTACTGAAGCACAATAAATTAATTCCAGTAAGAAGTGGAAAACAATAGAAAGGGTAAATGACATGAAGGAATAGAAAATACATCACAAAGGAAAATTTAATGCTACATATAAACACAAGATTTTATTTTACTAAATTTAAATCATCATTAGAAACTCTGAAATTCATCCACAAAAAATGAATATTCTGAATTATTTCTTAATTTCTATTATGAGATTAAATACTCCTGTCTTTAGGTCTTTGAATTGGGTGCTATGTTTGCAAGAAAATCATGCATAATAATTGCTGTTTTTAAAGGGGAATCATCACTATTGAAACACATTTAAAACAAATTAACTACTTTGAAATGAAAATAATTTGCTTATCATTCAGAGGCAAGTGATTTAAAAAAAAGTTGAATGAAAGGTTTCATCTTTGTTGAGTAAATATTATGTGCATAGAGAAATTGGTGACTCAATGTCCGAATATTTCCAAATGACTACATATGATTTACCAGGTTCCATGTGAAGATCCAGGATCTAAGATAATTAGATTGAAATAATGAAGGTCACAATAAATAATTGTCCTTAATATACATCTATACACACACACTTATATGTATATTTATTTCTGAGTCTAAGTTTCTAAATACAAATCAAGTGGGGATAGTACCACTTAAAGACTGACAATATACTAAATTAACTGAGAATGACTTTGGAATCCAGCAGACCTGGATTTAAATCCTGACTTTAGACTTGGTAGTTGCATGAGTTGAGAAAAGTTATTTAATGTTTCTGTGTTTTTCTTTCCTTCCTTTTAAAGGATTCAGTGCAAATATTAAATGAAACATTCAGCATGGTTCTGGTATATTGTAATATCTTAATACAAGGAGACTATTACTACAGTTATATTGCAGACAGGACCTACTTCATCGACATGTCACCTGTATAGTCACATAGAGCCCCAACATGGAAGGACAGCTCTTGGTTTAATATCTTCCTGTTGTGAAACTAAAATTCTTAATTACTTTTAAATAAGGAGTCTTCTCATTTTAAATTTACACATGACTAAGAGGATTATAGACTAGTTTATGAGATTTTGCACTCATCATATTTTAAAGTTATTTCTGTCCTAACTGCTTTGTAAGAAAATTGAATTAACTTGGATATCATAAATTATATATGGCATCAACAAGGCCACATCACTAATATATAAAATAAGTCAGAAGAAAATATTGATTATTGATTCTAAGCCCCCTGTGTTTTTCTCTTTTGCTCTCCTGTATTATAGTACCAATTTTCCAATGTATCAAAAATTAGTAAAGATGATTGAGAAACTCAGAATTTTTATAAAAATCATGTCTTATTAATAACTAAATTGAAAATTTTCACTTAATTATTTTAGCTCAAATATGTTTTTTAAGGATGCTATCATCAGATTTTAATTAACATTACTTCCATAGCAATGCTTTATGCATGCAGTCTATAATTCCTGTCTGTATACTACCTGTATACAAAGCTGAGTTTCATATGTGAGAGTGGGTGTTTTTTGTTTGTTTGAAAGAGTAAATTTGCTTTATTAACATTTCATTTTCTAGTTTCCTAGACTAAATACGTGTGGTCACCAAAGAATTGAAAGCAACCCTTCTTTAATATTGCCTTTAATTTATTATTTTATAATTATTTGATTTATTATGTATTATCACATGTATCTAAAGTTACACAGAATCAGAACAATTTCTAAACAGTGGAATATTTTATTTAAAAATTAAAAGCTGTTGTTTTTAGGTTGTTCAAAAAGAAAAATAAAGTACCTCAAAACTCATTGCTCACTTAGTAATTTACTACTCAAGCTGTAGCCTAGGAGCCAGCAGTGTCAACATCACCTCATAACTTGTTAGATGAACGAAATGCCCCTCCCCAGATCTGATAAATCAGAATCTAAATTTTAATAAGATCCCTAGGTAATTTCATATGCAAATTAAAGTTGGAAAAATCAGTGATCTAGAACAGCTCAAACACTATATTTTATTGACATCATCGACTATCAGATACACAATTATGTTATGTATCACTAAACACTGCTAATTAACTTAGGCTAGAATGCACCTCTGTTGTAACTCAGATATGCTTTATAGAGATGCTGAAATATAATACAATGTGTAAGTTAGTAGCTCTGTTGTAAATCTGAGGCTTATAGCCAGGACTCAATACATCAAAGTGCCAAAACCCATAGAAACTCTCTCACACTCATTTTCTTCCAAGTCCCTAGATGAACTCAGCCTTTTTTTCGGAGATGGACATAAGATTGCCCTGAGGGCTGATAAGTCACAAGGACTCAGAGAGGACCAGTCTCCAACAATGCAAATTTAGGGGCAAATGCAGTCTTGGGATGAGTTGTACTTACTATTCAAGCAGTAAGCTTCTGCTTCTGAAATAGTTGGAACTAAGCCCATGATCATTAAAATAAAATGCCTGTGTGTTTTAATAACAATTTTAAACTAGGTCTCCTAACCTTTATTTGATTTTTAGAGTACTGCTTTCATAGCAAATTCTTTCCCTTGCCAAAATGCTGAAAATTGTCATTGTAGGTTTACTTGGGTTAATTATCATTTCTGCATAGTAATATTTTTATACTGAATTCCATATATACTATTTTTTAGGCCATGGTTTTATATAAGATTATTTTATCTTAACACAGTTTACTAGCTTCAGCAGATTACTATGTATTTATTTACATTTTAGCAGGTCTATAATATAATGGGCTATGCCCTGAAGGAAGTAAACTCTCTTTTGGGTGTGAATTAGACAGTTGGGGATTTGAGGCATTTAAGGAAACATTTAGGGAAATGCTGCTGTAATATGAATGTTGATTTTGTTCCTTTGTTTGTTAAAAGGAAAGAAGCAGGCAGGAATGAAGCCAGGTAGGCAGGAAGGAAGAGGGAGGAGGAAGATGCATTTATTTAATTAGTTATCTTATCAGTTGTTACCCCTGGCCCCAGGTCACACACTCCTCCAGTCCTTGGTTTTTGAGTGGGATAAGTTGACCAGAACCATATGTAATGCCTGAGCCACAATGTGAGGTTTAATAGGAGCCTCCTAGAGGCAGTGAAGAGATATGACACCTTTCTAAGTGGAAGCAAATTCTCTCTGAAATTTTCTTGGTCATTGAATAAAGAAATGCCTTTAGTTGACATAAATAGAAATACTGTTAATCCCAGGAAGAGTATTTAGTATGAATTTACATCATGTTTATAAAAGGACAACTTTGATGCAAGATGGTGGCAAAGTTTACTGTGGCAGGAGGTGCTACAGACTAATTATTTCTTTAGGACAAAATAAATGTGTGTTATTTTATATTTTTCCCCACCATCTTCCCTGAAACCAATTTGTAATTAGAGACTTTCTGTTCTTAAAAATATATTCAAACTAAATACTAAATATTTCAATATTTCCAGCTAAATATTTGCATTTATTAGATAATAATGACACTGAAAATAATGCCACTGCTACCCTTGTCCCCAGCCAGGAAAATGCAGCCTTTTTTTCACTTGGTGTACTACTTTACTTGGACTCTTAATAAACTCGTTATTTTTGTCTTTGAAATTCAAATAACACAGGAAGCAATTACATTTGAAGAAACCCAGGAGTGTAGTTTAAGTAATAGGAAATATTTGTGTATTTGTATATTCATGTTAGTTTTTCTTTAGTACTTACGATCTTTCAGTAACAACCCTTCTAAATATGTTCATTGTTTACCATGCCCTCACTGAGTACCAGCTATGTCTCAAACACTGAAAAGATGTTGGATTTATGACTGTTGATAATTTACATTGCTTTGGCTAGATTTCGAAGACAGCCATATAAATGAATTCCAGTTCTTTTAATTAAAACAAAATGTATATGTATTAAGTGACCAACATTAAATGAACCTGTTTTAGATACTGTCTGGACATAAAAAGAATAAGAGATGAAATGGCATAGAAACAGATAATCAATTAAGTTCCCTGCTTTTCTACCTCACCTAGGACTTAACTCTGTTATAGCACTTATTGATATTATAATTTAATTGTATCAGTACTTGATCAGCTAGAATTTATCAAGAAGATGAAGTCCTAATGCCATAAGATTTCCATTGTTTGTAATAGTACTAGTGATGTGTCATCTTTGGGGCAATCGAAATAATAGCTACTCAAATAACTCTCTGTTTTGTAGTTGGATGAAGGATCTGGTTGAGAGAAGCGAGGGAATTATTTTCATAGTAGCACAGTGTGTGATTTTTATTTCTTTTAGTGCTAGACCCTCAAGCATAGCTGATGTCTATAACCCAAGTATATTAATTGTAATTGCATTCAAGTGAGATACACTCTGTAACAAAGATTTGTGCAGTCCAGTATGAGGGTTGATTGAGAGGTGTTAAAAGGTTTTCTCAAGGAGATAATGTCGGACCTTTGCCTTGAAAGAAAAATATAAGTCTCCAAGTGAACCAGACTGTTAGATATAAAGTTGAGACAGGAAAAATGGGAGAATGGGGCATGTTGCAGTGTACTTGGGTGACACCCATGTTTGGGTGTTGTCTGGGGTCAGTCAGTGTGACTGGGGAAGGGTTGAATGGGGAGGAGAGGTGAACAATGATGCTGGATGAAAATTGGGCGGAATGATGTTGTAAATGGATAAAATGATGATAGGATATGGGTGTTGCAGTGGTTGAAAGTTTTGTGTATAGTGATCACCTGAGAGTTTTCTAAACTGCTGATTCCTGTATCCATATTCTCTGTCTGAATTAGCAATGTGTCTGCCCTTTTAACAAACATTTAAGGTGATACAACAGCAAACGAGGCAGGAACTTTACCCTAACAAAGATTGCTATTAGAGGACAACTCACAGGCTGTTAGAGGATTCCCCAGAGACTTCTAGAAAGATCTATAATAGGGCCAGAATTTAATAGGAATGAAAGATCAAAAACCAAAAAATAAAATAAAAATAAATAAATAAATAAAACCTAAGCCTCCAGGTAAAAACAAAAGAAAAAAAAAATAAAAATAAAAAACACAACAACTGAAACAGATCAAGGGAGGCATGTTAAGGGTTGATCTAGGGGTAGGGAAGAACTGAGAATACCAAACAGTTCAGACTTGCTTCAAAGGTAGAATCAAGATGAGTTGGTAAGTGTTGGAGAAGAATCAAAAAGTATCAACAAAAATATCTACATATTTCTATCAAAGCAAAATGATCAAGATATTTTTCTTTTGAGTTAAAAGGAGTTGGGAACAAAGGTGTTGGGAAGCATGAAGGAAGAAAATTGGCTTCCTGAAAAGCAGTTTTTGATATGTTGGGCTGCATAGTTCTGAAGGTTTTCCAGTACAAGTGAAATGTAGCCCAGTGCATTTTACTTAACCCCTGTGCACACTGTTTTTTTTTTGTCTGTCAAGTGAGGGGATTAAGCTTTCTATACTTTAAGCTACAAGTTTAAGTTCTTGTTGTGTAGTGCTTGCAGCCACTGATAAAATATTTTACAGAAAACTATCTTAAGTCTGATCTTAAAAGTCTGCTAGCCAAAGAGATTCTGACCTCTCACTCTGAGTGATGTTAATTATTCTCAATATATAAAAGAAAAGTAAGATTTATTTTTATGCTGCCCCTTTCCATAAAAAAAGCAAAATATTCCTAGAAATCCAAGAAAAAAAAATGTGATTTGAAAAACCATTCTTATCTTCCTACTTAGTTTTGTTTTTGTTTTTGTTTTTTTCCTTTTTCCCCCTTATCTCCTTCCTCATTTAAGGAAAGTTAGACAAAGTGTCTAGAATCAGATAGTCAAGAAGCAGCACAAATTCTAGCATCTTTCTCTGCCCAGGCCCTTGAACCCTTTCTGGGCAACCACATGCTTAAGTTTTGGAAGCCTAGCATTCTCATTAAATTTTACAGGTTTCCATCAAATGGGATTCATTGCTTTAAACCTTTAACCAGTCCCACAGTCTAGTCATAGGCCATATAATCAAAACACTTGGTGTTTAAAAATTCAAAACTCTGGTTGTGCTACCACAGTTACATACCTCCCTGCAAAAGGTACGTGGAGAAACTCTACATATAACTGCCTTGTAGATTATTTTTAAATAACCTGATCTTAGGAAGGGGATGGTTCTTGCGAATAAACTAAGCATTTCTGCCAGAGATATTTCTTAAAGCTTTAAAGAGTGACATCACTGGAAATTTACTTCTGGGCAAGTTTTGACTGGGTAATCTAAGCATGGACCAGGGAAATAGTAGAGACAGACTATGTCTTCTGTCCTCTGGAGGAAATACTCTCAGACCAATCTATGCCTCCTGATTAGTATTAAAGAACAGAAAGAGAGAAGCTATCTCTGTGGTTGATACTGTTATCACACATACTAAGTAATATGCAAGTGGAGAATGAAGTAAAATCACCAGTGAAATAGATAGGTAAGATTCAAAAAATGCTTTCTCTGACTTCTGGGTCCTTAAAGTCTGTTTTCCTGTTTTCAGCAGAATCCATACTCCCTTCTATTAAGAAGAGAAAGTATATTTGGACCTTTAATACTTTTATTAAGAAGGAAGGAAAGAAGGAAGTAGTGAACGGAGAAAAGAAGGTAGGAAGGAGGTTATGAGTTAGAGAGATATAGAAAGAATGTCTTTTTGATAATCCTTTCTTAGTGGAAAAGTAATGTGCATAAAATTGAAAAAACTACTATAAGAAGGTGTGCAATAATTCAAAGACAAGAAATCTGAATTTTAAAGCCATCTTTAAAGATAAACCTAATTAAAACTTAAGTATAGGAAATCTTTATATGACTTAAAAGAAAAAAATAATAGGAGACATAATTTAATCTAGTTTTCAGTGAAATTTTCCTGAATGCTAAAACCTTGTTTGAAGAAGAGGTAGAGACAGATGTTCATTCTGTTTTTTCCATAGATAATCTTGTGTTGTTATATTTACATTTGAGTTCTGAGATCCTGTACCCAATATAATGCAAATGTGGTAGTCTCTATACCACTTAGTTGATGAATAGCCCAACTCTGGATGAAATGCTGTGGAATCTATTCAGTTTCAGCTATTCAGATTTCCAGCCTTCTCTTCAAGGTCAATTTTAAAGAAAAAGAAATGATAGGGACATTTAGTTCTATTTAAAATGAAGAGGTATGAAATTACTGTTTGCTATTAGTAGAACTAGATGGAAAAATAGATCTTAAGGTTCTTGCTTCAAAATATTTTCAGAATAAGTCTTCCTTCATCAATTTACATATTATCGGTTTGATTCTTTTCCTAACTTCATGTAACCAGTGAACAAGGCAGTGAACAAAGCCGTCATAATTCTGCTGAATAACACCTGGTTGTGTCTGAATAATCAGTAGGTAAAATGGCCTCCGAGTAAAGAAGGAACCAACCCTATATTATGTAACACTGCATTTTCATGCTATTTAAATATCTTCTCATCTATAATGTGCATGGCAGACATGGCAAACAGTGACTGAAATGAAGTGGTTTCTAAATCTTTCAGGTCAACACTGTTCAAACTTATAAAGCCTACTTAAAACACATTAATGTATAATAAATTTATCATGCTTTTTAAAAAAAATATGTGGGGTTGATTTCAAATCTGAGACTCTTTTCTCCACTCCCCCTATTTCTTAGGCACTTATCCACATGAATATTTTGATGTCTTGAGCATCGGACTTTCTTAGGAGTCATGATTTCTGAGAGTCAATCTCATAATCATTTTAATTAAATTAAGCCTTTGGCATGCTGTGTATGAGATTACTCATCAGAATTTTTGTTTGTTTCCAGCAGTATCCTAAAAACATGAACCTAACATGCGCATCAGACCTAATATATTATTTGAAGGACATACCTAAGAGTTAAGTTCTCAAATATCTAATTAAACCTTTCTTATTTTTGCAGCACTCTGATTTTATTTTCCTATAACTTCTTTCTTAGGTAGTTATGATATACACAAACATAAAATGTTGACATTAGAAGGAAAATAGTATACATCACAGTGGCTAGGAAAAAAAGCCTCTAATTGCACAAGTGAAGACAAAGCATACCAAGATTAAGTGATTTTGCAAGGTGCTACTTTGCACAAACTTATCTCTAATAAGTTGAATATCCTTGATGCATTCAATAAAATTTTCAGCTTAAAATCAAAACCATGTTGGTTGAAGCACCCACATCGCTCAATATTTTCCTTTAATTTTTCACACAGGTAAACTTTGAATGTGAAAGTCCTTTTCCTATTGACAGTCTCTCTCTTTTTTTAATGTCAGAATCTTTGTGTCACTTTTCTTTTCTTTTTCTCACCAGAAGTTAAATGATTGCATAGGTTTATAAGTATCTCTCAAATTAACCTTGACTTTCTTGTCTTTCATCATCTAATAAAAAAGTTTATCAAGTGTTAATGGAGAAAGGTCACATTGCAGTTACTTCTCTAGAAAATTCACTTCTAAATAAAGTTATGAGAGTTTGCAGGGTCCATAAAACTTGTCATTCACATTTATTACTATTCCTTCACATAGAAAATCAGTCTTAGTATTTTTCTTGGAAATTATCCCCTCAGATGTTCAATCTTCTAACATAGCCAAATGCTTCAGTTTATATGATATCCATCACTGAAACTATATTTAAGTAACTATATAATTAAATAATGGAACTCTAAGCAATTAAGTGTTTTTTAAATCATTTTCAGAGAAAATATAGTTTACTTCAGATTTTTTTTTTTTTTTTTTTTTTTTTTTTAATTTTTCAACAACATGCTGTATTTGAGCAATTCCTTGCTTTTGGAGTCAGGCAAATCATCTCTTCTAACTTGTTTTTGATCTTCATTTAAAACTGTCTAGATAATTTTACAATATTAATTTCTTATGTAAGCAATCAATCTACTTTCCTCCATTTGATTTTATACCCCGTTTTTTCTGATATGCCTATCTATTTTCCTTCAATTAAACTTCAAGTTATTGAGATGACTAGAATCTACCCACAAAGTGACAAAACAATTATTCACTCATTCTACCCTGCTTAAAATGCATTACATTTCTATCTACAACTGGAATTATAATTTATTTTCTAGCTTCCCTTATAGAAAACAACAAAACATTTCATATCATTTCCTTTTTATCAGGCACAGCTACTAAAATCCCAATTAGCAGGTTGTATTTCCCTATAATGTTTTCCCTATTTGGATGATGAAATCATTGCTTGGTTTCTGGGATGTTGACTTGCAATTTTCATACTCATGCTTTCTCTGAACTACTTCTCTTCCTCTTCTCTCTGTATCTTGAAATCATTATTTCATGCAACGTGCCTCTCCCTTTGTCTTTGTGAACACATTACTAAGTATGTTTTCTTTTTATGTCAAAATATTTGAGTTAAAAATATTTATTGAGTATATTGTATTTAGTGTCGTGGGAGATTTTTACAAACTTCCCTTGGAATGAGAAGGTCAAACCAGAAGGTCAAATTTCAAGTTAAGCATATTTGTTTATTTCTTCAATATTTAGTGAGGAAATGATAAAGACTCAATTTATTTGAAATCACATGGTCTGTGACGTTTTACAAGGTCTTAATCTTACTTCTTAGAAAGTTTGCCATCAAAGAGTAAGATGGTTTTTGTATGGGCTTTTCGTAGGAGTTGATTTGAGTGTGACCTTGGGCAAGAAAATACCATTCTATGTCTCTCTGTTTCCCCTTCATCTCACCTGTAAAGTAGAGATGGGAAAAATACCTATCTAACGTGCTATCAGCGAGATAATTTACCTTTAGATGTAATAGGAAAGTTAGTTATTAGAGTTGATAAGCCTGTTTGTAGCTGTCAATGAGTTATTTGCACATACTGTTTAATCTTCATAATAAACAAGTGGAATAATTATTATTCTCTGTGATTTTTTTCTTAGGGAGATGACTCAGGAAAGCTAAGCAACTTGTCTGAGGTTTTATCCTATTAATAGATTGAACCCAAAGATTCAAACTCATTTAGTTGGATTCTAAACTTGTTTCAAGTCAAAGGCAGGGAGAGTATTGGATAAAAGTGGGGAAAATGAGTTTTGTTTTAGATGCATTCATGTATTTATTCCACAAATTCATGTGAAGGTGGAATTGGAGCTTTAGGATTGGCATGTTCCTTGGGAAAGGTAATGAGGAGAGACAGGAGGATACTCATTCATTTGTTTGTTCAACAAACATTATTGAATGTTGACCTGTTTTCAGAATGTGTGCTGTCTACTGAGTAGCAAACAAGAAATCTTCATTTGTAATGCCTGAAAAAGCTGCAGAGAATTTCATCTGCTCCTATAGAATGCAGTACAGGAGTTCAAGAGAGAGGGAGGAGATTAGGAGTGATTCACACAGAAGAATTATTGAAGATCTGGGAATGCCCTTACCCATCCGGGAAGGTAATGAAGTGAGATGGAAAGAAAATGGACCCACCAGAACCTTGATAGAGGGTGCTGTCATTTCATTAAGAATTAAGGGCATAGGGAGAAAATAAAGGAGGACTGGGGATATTTTAGAGTCTAGGGAAATAACCTAATGACATTTAAGGCCACAGGAAGGACAGCTTCTGAGGGGCGTATGACTACAGAGGGAATGGAAATCCTTGAAAGTAAATTCCCAGCCTGCTAGAGATCAGTGAGATCTTACCTTGCTGGTATATCTGTCAAATATTCAGATGATTGTGATATTGCTAGAGGATTATTCTTTTGTGGGAAAGCAGGTCCAAAGATCCAGGCCCAGCCTAGTACAAAGTAATGACCCTCCACAAGGCAGACCCCTCCATATGTCTGCTCATTGAAAACCATACCCTGTAATATTTCCCATAGACCTTGTAGAGACCTGAAAAGCTATCCAACAAGAATCTTCTAGAGCAGGGACATCCTTACTACAGTGTCCTATGTAGGATGTGTACTCTGAGACCTGCCAAGCTAATTGGACAGATAGCTACTTTCTCCCTAGAGAACCAGCTAATACACGGTATACAACCTTTTTTCCTCAAAGTTTTGACATGATGAGCCCTTTATTCTAGTAATTGTGGTGAAATTGTTGTGAACTATGCAGCATCCTAGTACATGCATACCGGAAAATATAAAAAGAATGTTAAGGATCTGGAGTTAGACAAATCTACATTCTTTTTAAAAGGAAAGGTGCAGGCTGGAATGAAACAAGCAGAGACAGGCAAGCAGGAATGGAGAAGAGAATAAGCATTTTATTTAGCTGTTCATCTTGCTTGTTCCTTATAACCAGGGGTCTCAAACTCTGCTCCTTGGGCTGTATGTGGACTACATCTGATGAATTTATCAGTTAAGACACTAGGGTGTGCTTGAATTTACATTCTTATCCTGAATCAAGCAATATTAAGAAATTGCACAACCTCTTTGAATGTAAGTTTTCTGTGTAATGGAAGAGTTTAGCAAATGGTTGTTTTGACAATTTTAAATAGTGCACAACAATATAGATGTTCATGGAGGGTGTCCCATAAAACAACATCTATTTTTAGTAACATACCATATATTGTGAATGTCAGTAACAGCTATTATAAAAGCGAGGGAAGAGCTGAAAAAGGATAAAGATCTGAGAAATGATAATGACGGCAACTCTGAAGAGCAATTTTCCTAGAGGTTAAGGAAAAGAAAAACATGATGGAGAAATAGAAGCAGTCCTTCAAAAAAAAAAAAAATGTTGGCAATAAGAATGAACTACTGTTGGGAAAAGTCTAATGCCAAAGGGAAATGTCTAACTCTTAATTATAAATGTAAAATCAGAATAAATGTAAAAACTTGCATAATCTGGCTAGGAATAGTTTGTATGTGAAAAATTAGTTTTCTTACAGAAAATCACTATCAGAATTTTAGTGAGAGAAATTGATAATGCTGGAAATATTGTAGCACCTATAGCATGCTGTTTATTCTTATCTCATTTGTGTATAGTTTTGGTTTTTTGGCCCTCATTTCTCCATACCACAGAAGGCTAGAAGAGAACTAGTTAAGAATGCAGATAATAATAGTCATGAAAATTAAAAAAAAGGTAGTTGAGACGCCTAACCCCAGGTACATCTTCCCTGTAACAGAATTTCAAGTGACGTTCATTCTCTGAGCCAGCCTTTCCAGTCTTCCCAATCAAATCTATTCTTTGATTGTTTTCCAATCAAACCAATCGGTTTCCCAGGGCGAGCTATTCATGCTCAGAGTCCCAGATACTAACCCTGAAATACTCAAGAAGATGCTTCCCTCCCCTGGAAGCAGTAGTAGTCTGGTGACGTGTTGGGGTAGCGTAAATCCTAATCAAGGAATTTGGAATATGCCATATCTCCTACAAAAAAGGTCCAATAAATAATTGAGTAACACCCAAGGCACCTCTTCTATCTCTGAAAATTTAGGCAGAGACCAAATATCTTCCCATTTGAAAACTCAGAAAATTTTCTTTCAAATCATGTCCTGCCTAAGGAGTTCCTCTTTCTTGGTTGTGTCATACTTAGGATATTAGGGTCTCGCCATCATTTTAAAACCCTTGTGTTTTAATCTCTGTGACCTCATAAATACTCAAAATGCTTCATCTCCCCAGCACAGTAGAATTTCAAACCAGGGTGTGCAGATGAGATCCTATTCGTGATTTTTTGGTTCCTTAAGAACAGTGATCTTCTTTGATTTATCCTAAAATCCCTTCTAGTGTTTGGAGAGTGGATTGGAGATGAAAACCAAACACAAGTCTGCTGAAGAAATGAACACATGAATTGGATCTAAAGCATTACAAAGAATTTAGCTTGAATGAATGCATTTGATCTGGAGCATTGCAGAAAGGTTAGACTGAGACAGTGTGAGTTTAATATTGGCACAAGGTGAATAGAAAAAGGAAGTATGAAGACCCATGTTAAAAGATAGAAGAGAAAATGAGGAAGTCTCTGGGCTTAGCTCCCTCTTTCAGGAGGGAGCTTTTCAGAGAGGTGCTTGACAGAATGGGATCAAGGATCAAAACATAAACATAACATTATTTCAGTGATTCTGTAGTACACAACCCATTGATATTCTTATGTGGGTCTTTAGGAAGAGACATTCCTTAGGCTTCTTGTTCTGGCTTCAGTCTGTATTAGAATGCTTTACTGTGGGGCTTAATGTATCAATTCTGGCATAACCAGACACATTTCCATGTCTAATAAAACTATCAGGAGATTTTTCTCCACATTTAATCATCTGGAGCAAATGGCTCGCTCTCGACTCTCCCACACTGCTGCCTACAGGTATTGAAGGTTGTCAGGCACTTTTAATGTACATTTTGATTTCTTGGGGTAAAGCAACATATAGATCTATGAATAAAATTTCAGTTTACATAGATATGACCATATATCCTGATCTACACTGATATCAAATATTAAAATCAAAACTTAGGAAATTTAAACATATCTGTCTAAATGCAAATGTAAATATGCTTTACCACTTTGGTAATGCTTTATCATTGACTGTGATACAACTTAAATTTTATTAGTATTTCAAATTTCCAGTTTTAAATTAATGTGTAGTACTTATTGATTCCTTTTTCTCAAGTTTTATCTTTTTATACTTTTTTCATGGTCTGGGGGTGCCATAGGTATCATTGTCATAGAACTTCAAGTATATGACAATCTCTGTCTTCTTAAATATGAATTCTGTTTTCATCCAGTAACATGTTTTAATAGCATAGATGTGTTATATCTAAGAAACACAAACCTTTGTCATTTTTTTTATTTCTAAAACATGACCAAAATACATGAATGTCACTTAGTAAGTCAAGAGAATTTTGATTGCTATCTCTTTTGCAAGTAACAAATAAAATTACATTATACAATGAAATCGGAAAATCTATTCTGTTAGAATCAACGACCACAGGAATCATATATACCCCTAAAATATAAAAATGTATTTGTGTCCACTGATTCTTAGAACACTTTTCCTTTCCTCCATCTACATCTTATTATCTGAGTCAAGGTTTTAAAAATTGATAGGATTGAAGGGAAAATTGATCCTCTTATCACATTTTGCATACAACACAGTTTGTATGATTTTAAAAGTAGAGAAAAATATGGGAGAAGTGTACATATTTGTAAATTCAGTGCCTTTTCAGTATCATACTGGTCTCCACCAGAACCAGAGGGTGTAGGGTCCCTGGTTCATTTGCAATCTGCATGTCAATGTAGAAGTGCTGAGTAGAGCTGGGCTCACTGGAATGAAAGAAGAGTACTCAGAACATCTGTTTGTGTATTCACATGAACAGGATCACCTTTGTTATTCCATTACAGCAATTACTCACCTAAGGACACTTGGGTTTATGAGATTACTGAGAAACACTTAAAAATGGTGGCTCTTGTCATATAAACTGTAGAGTCTGTTCTTAAAAGAATTTCATTTTGAAATGACTGAGGGAGGGCATCTAGATAGAGTGGGAGGAAAAGAGCGACTCATTTGGCCCATGCCAGGAGCTTTTTAGTACTAGCAGCTATTGATCATTACATTGATTTTGGTCTATATGGCTAGGATGCCTCCCTAAATGAAATACCCCAAGAGCTCTGCTTCCCCGTCTTCTTGACAAGTGTTCTACTGTCAGTGTTTTAATGCCAGCTGTGTCTTCTGCACTAGGACAAAATTTTCTTCCCAGAGTTTTTTTTTTTTTCTCTAAATATCTCTATCACCACATACATTAATACCATATCCATATGTTTCTCACTGTGAATATCCTTCCCACTGGACCAGGTTTCATTTTTTTTTTAACCATCAAAAGATGAAGCTCACAACAGATTACAGTGTCTTTATAAGTGAACAGAGTGCTTGGTCTGAAACCTATAACCCTCTCTACCCTGTTAATGAGACAATCTGAAGATGTACTAGAAATCTTCCTGCTCTTGCTCCTTGAAACTAGAACAAGTCCTGTTCCCATAGGTAACTCTCTTGACTTCATTACTGGCCACAAGCCTGGGGAAGCCTCCTGTGCTGTTGCTTTTAGAGCTTCTGTTTCTCCTTCCACTGGTTCTCTGTCAGCTTACTTACTTGTTACATAAGTATATAAATTAACATGACCTCTACTCCTTCTTAAGTGTGCAGACAGTAGCAGGTGACAGTTTCTGTGCTGGATCTTCATCATTCAGTCTGTTTATATGTCTCCCAAGTCATTTTCCCTTGCACTTGCAAGCTGTGGACAATGACCACAGGGGTTTCAAATCTGGCTGTAATACATACTGACTGTGTATCCTAAACAAATGCTGTTATTTCATCTGTGAAATAAAGGTGATAAAAGCAATAGTAGTAGCTAGGAGGCAGGGCTTATGACGAAGATTAAATGAGATGCCGCATTCAAAGAGGTTAGCAGAGTGATTGGCACATGCCAAGTGATTACTAAACTATAGGTATTACTCTTATTGTCTCTTTTATTCTATGTTCTTGGAGCTTTACTGCCAGGGGCTGGGTTAGGGAGGATTTCAGCTCTGCTTTACCAAGGTCACAATTTGGATCCAACACAATAACAGTTTGAGATCCTCACAAAGGATTTTAGAAACCTCAGACATGTAGTAATTTTGTGGGAATGGAGCTTAATAGCAGAGGGAAGAAAGCCAAATCTGAGTCTTTGCTGAAGGGCGCTTGACTCCTGTTAAGCGCTGAGACTGGGCCATGTTTCCCAGCTTGGCTTTGGGGCATCTGCTGACTGTGGAGAGGGATGGGCTCCCCGAGCACAGCAGAAACCTAGCTGATGTCAACCCCTTCCGAAGATCCACTGAATGCAGGAAATAATCATAATAGCAGGAAAGAAAATTGGAATTAGACTTGCCTTGGTAAACGAAGGAACAGGGAAATCATAGGCATCTTGATAATTAAAATTATGTAACTTAGAACTTCTTCAGACCAGTAATTCTTAGTCACTTCATCATTTGTCCTACTTTCTCCTTTCTGCAGATTATCATCTTAAATACACACACACACACACACACACACACACAACTTTCCTTGACTGTCCTTTTTAAAAATATATGATTCCAGGCTCTTTATATTAATAGCTCTTCCTAACTTATACAGCTATCTTCCCTTGTTTTTTATTCATTATAGATTTATTATGTATTTACTAGATGCAAGAAACAAAGTTCAGATCTGAGGATAAAATGTCAAACATACTTTAGTCCTGACCGCAAAGAGCTGACTATGTTTATCACCCAACCAGACTGTTAACTGAACTGCAACACCCAAGGCACATTCTTTCTTCCTTTTCATCATGTGAATCATTAGCATTTATATGTATTTGTCAGCCATATGTCAAAACTGTCTACTAAGCAAGAGGCCTCCGTGGAGGAAACCATGTTTGCTACAGAACACTCCAGACTTAGGACAGAGAGTTATTTAGAATAGAGTGAGCCAATTGCTGAGTTTTAGAGTGTGAGCTAATGGCTGTTTTTGCAAGGAGATGCCATATAACAATGCTTTCGCTGGCCAGGTATTTGAAAGTGTTCAGGGTACACCATTGTGGCTCAGGAGGCTGAATTGCTAGTATATAGACCTGGGTTCACAATCTGGCGGGGGGGTGAAAAACTAAGATAATAAATAAAGCTGGATATTTCATTTTTCCCTCTCTTCCTTCCACCCTCTCATAAGAAGGAAAAGAAAAAAGTTCATGTATGGGGAAAACTATGTATACGAATAGAATATTCTTGTTTCATAGAAACAATGACATTATAGGAAATAATCCATAGGGAATATAAAGAACCAGTACTTCGTGAAGCTTCATGAAACACTGCATGTATTGTACAAGCATGTTTTATAATCCCAGCAATATAAAATCCTCTTTTCTAGAAAAAAAAAAAACACAATTTTGATCAAATTTCCAGTTAAGAACTTACCTAATGTTTCTGATTTAAAATTGCATATAAATAATCTGTTTAAGAAAACACCCTATACTTGCGTTTTTAACATTTCCACATTTATAAGGGACTCTAAGATTTGCAAAGTGTTTTCTTCTCTTTGTCCTCCTCTTTTCTCCTTTTGTTTTATTATGCTTAATACTTGAGTAACAATAAACCTTGCACAGTAATTGGCATATAACAGGTGTTCCATGCATGCATTTATTCATTGGTGCATCTGTTTATTCAAATATTTGTGAAGACTTTGTTATACTCCAGGTACTGTGGATATGACAATGAACAAAGCGAAATGGTTTCTGGCTTCCTGTCATGTTTGCAGTCTAATGGATGAGACACATGCCTAGAAAATCAACAACACTTAGATCCCTGCCTGTTTTCAGAACAAATATAATTAATATCTAATTAATCTGAAAAAAAAATGGAGAGTCAGAAAAAATAGGTAACCAAGTAAGCTCAGCAAAATCATTAAGTAGAGGAGAATAGTCTAGAATAAAACTATTCTATCTGAACAACACACACCTTTACTATTCCCCACCAGTCCAGGAATGGTGACAGGAAAAAGCAGACAAAGTGCTTTATGGTTTCTGTTATTTATCTTCTGCAGTCTCACGTTTATCTGTAACCATATACATTCAACACACTTCCCATTAAAAGATATAATTTCCTGAAGTACAGATATTTGAGTGCTTTCCATGAAAGATCCAATATCACAATTCATATTTGAGCTTGATAAATGCTATTGTTGTTATTCTATTTTGATTGATAAGGCTCAAATCTATTTTTCCATAGTACTGCATAGCAAGGCATGTAACATGTAAAAGAACAGCTTCCTCACTTGCAGAGTTTGACTTTTCTTTGTTTATTGAATTCTGGATGCCATTTCCGAAGTATTAACTGTACTAGAGCATAATGATCAGTAGAACTGGATTTATTATTGCCTGGATGTGTGATATAAAGAAAGTTTACTTTTATCTACCCCATTTCTAGCAGGTTTGAATGGATTTTGCTTGCATGTAAAATGCCTAACACTTATTGAGTGACTAGAACATAGAGACACTCAAAAAGCAAAATAAAACAAAAAAGCAAAATCTCTTACTAAAATAGTCATAATACTTGATTTTGTATACATTTATCCTAGTACTAGGTTATCATGTATGACACTGTCAACTTTAAAATGTGCATTTATGTATCATCACAGTTGATTCTCATGAAACTTTCTTCCTAACTTCAGTTATTTGTATACTGCTTTCAAAATTATGTCATAGATTTATATTACTGTTATCATTTATTTTTATTACATTGAAACTTAATTTACTTTGGAAATTAATTTCATCCTAAGAAATATTATCCATATGTTAATTTTGTTTCTTAATACACACACAAATAAATATAATTTGGAAATTAATACAGTTTTGAACCACCTAGCATTGTCCAGCATATCGTCTGGCATGTGAGTCCCAATTTTCAGTTACAAAGCAACTTTAAGAAAGAGGTAAAATAGGGATTGCTATGTTCACTTCACCAATGAGGCAATTAAGCCTCAGAAAGCATAAGAAGTTTATTGAAGTAAAACATAATATTTACTTATTCCTGGTCTTTAAGCTTTACATAGCCTGTACCTTACTGCCATAGCCACTTGAGCCACAGTGGGGCACTGAAGCATAATTTTTATGGTGGGGCATGAAAAGTTTGTCTTAACTGAGGTCATGGGCCTGGGAGAAGACGAAGGCTGACTGGTACCCAGCATATCTCATCGTTGTGAATGCTTTCTACCATACTTTTTCTTTTTGAAAGTTCTTACTACTAGTACAAAAGAAAAGCAATATAATACCGCTTATAAGAAGAATAATGATATATACACATCTTTGACTTTCCATCCTAAAAGAGCTGAAAGTGTAGTTTCATAAATCGAATTGTCAAATAGGTGATTTATATTAAAGTAAATTACTGTATCATTAAAGTGTTTTATTAAACAGCGAGCTGTACCTCTAAGTTCCCAAATTGTTTTCAGTAATGTTTGGGGCATTAGCATCTGTGTCCCCCAGCCCCTTCTGACTAGGGAAATAATAGCGAAGCAGATATAAGAACTTTCACTTTCAATGGAATGGAAAGGAGCTCGAGATTATTGCAAAATGAATTTCAGTAGGGGCTTGCTGTGAGTTGCTAAGTAATACCTCAGGTATTTCCTTTGTAAGAAATAATGACTATGTCGTTATTATTATTATTATTATTATTATTATTATTATTATTGTCATTGGTATGAAATAAACTTTGATCAATTTATTCCGCAAACACTGATTATGCTCATACAATGTAATAGAAACTGTTCTAGGTTGGAATACAGTGGTGAGTATAATAGGGGGGAATCTACCTTTATGGAGTTTATACCAGAAGAACTCAGACACTAAACTGATTTTTACAATATATAATTCATCTGTAAATGGCATATGTTTCTGAGAAAAATTAAGTAGGCTATCTCTGGGTCAGGGCATCTCTGGGCCAGGAGAGGAGTATAGCAATTTTATCTAAGATCGTCAGGGTTCTACACTGAGAAGGTGACATGGAAGGAAAACCCTGAAGAATGCAAGAGAGTGATTCTTGTGGTTTTTAAGAAGAATATCCTGGTTAGAAAGAAAATCCAGTGAAAACACTCTGAGGGATGAGCAGATCTGCAGTGTTCCAAAAATATCATATAGACTGCTGTGTCTGGAGTAAATTATTCAAAAGAGACAGATCAGAGAAATAAGGGCAGGAGTCAGTTTGAGAAGGCTTTTGGCTTCTTTCTTCCAAATAACGTACATGTCACTAGCTCCAGCTTCTTCAACAGAAAGAAAAACTGTGGTCCTGCCGTCGTTAAGTGTTTAGAAGTTGTGGCATAGTAGAATGCATGAATGAATGCTACCAAATCTAACTGACCCTAGAAGACTGGCATGCCCTCAAGTTGTCATTTATTGCTTAACTAAAAGACAATAATGATAATCGCTCAAGTTACAGTATGAACGGTTTATCTGAATGAATAGTGAATCTCTCGACCGATAGTTCATCAACAATCAACTAACAGAGTAATTGAGAAAGAATGTTAAGAAGGTTGACTGAGCCAGTAGACATTTCTTTGTGCTTCATATTTTTGATTATTTTATTTAAAAAGAATATTAGCTCCTATTTATAATGAATAGCCACTCTTTCAGGTACAAGGTAAAATACTTTATATTCATTTTTTTAAATTTAAACTTGACTATAATTGTATTAGGCATGTGATGTTTTCTAGAAAAGTGATGTATTGATGCTGACCAGTACTTAGTCATCCCAGATGGCATATCATATAGTTTTCCCACTTGTAGATCAAAGAAAAACCTTTAACCTGACAAGGAAACTTGCTTTTCCTTGCTCCCTCACCAGTACATTTCCAACCCATTTGATGTCAAAAACAGTTCATTACATTTATCTTCTCTACCAATAACTTCCCATTTGTTACTTACTTTTTTTTTTTCAGAAAGAGAACTAAGGTAGTTAAAAAGAATAAATGTAAAATAGAAACTTTTGCATGATTAGTAGGAAATAAATAGAACGTTTACAGTGATCACATTTTCCAAACCAACAAAACCAGGACAGACGGCAGGCTGACAAGTACAAGTGTATTTATGGTGTGCATAGAAGAGACTATTTGATTAAGACTGACCTAGAAGTATAGGAACATATGGTCACCCAAACAACTTGATACTTTCCCTTTTTAGCATATTGAGTTTAAAGGATAATTGTCAGTTTGCCTTGAACAAAAATAAAAGAACTCTCTCAGGACATCAGATCTTTGAAGCACTAACTTTAGGAATTGACCAGAAATATATCTCAATACTGAGTCTAATATGTAACTTTTTATTCGTCTTCCTAAGTATTCTTAGTCCAAAACTTGAAATCAGACATTTTCAAAGACCTGCTAGTGCTGTACACTGGGGTGGACTTTTCCTTTCCATACACTGAGGAAAAGGAGAAGGATATTAAAATGTAAATTTCCTGGGCTACATTCAACAAATATTTACTTGAGCGAAAATCAAATGCTCAGCACATCATTAGTTGGTGAGGAGCACAAATCCAAGATGTAAGGCACACAAAATACAGTGGAAGATAAACTCACAATGATTTTAATACAATATTTTGAGTATCATCATAGTTTTGATATGTTCCAGGGGAGTGACTGAGCTTTGAATGTGGAAGTTCAGGAGGACTGGGCTTCTGTTCTGAGTCATAAATATTAAATAAAAATTTGCCTTCTAAAGAAGGCGTTTCTAGATTCCATGAATTTTGAGTTTATTATCCTCATTACAGCAATTGGTTTATAGACAGATCTGAGTCCATTTTGACTATTGGCATGCTTGGTGAATATCACTACATGCCAGGTGTTTGGTTAAGTGCTAAGAGTTGACATGTCCTAGGTCTCTAACCTCAGTAAACATGCATCTATTGACATAGCAGGCATTGTAAGTCCTGTGACAGAGGTAAAACCTCAGTGCAGTGTATGACCTAGAACGGATGTCAGGGAAAGCTTGTCAGCCTTGATAAATTGGTGAGTTTTGAAAGGTGAATAAATTAATCAGGTGAAAAGGTTGGGGTAAAAGGAGGTGAAAAGTATCGAGTAAGTATAAACAATGGAGTCATAGAAAAAGTAGAGAAGTAAGAGATGAAAGAAGGGAGACAATACATACAAAGGCATAGAGTGCTTGGGGAAAGCGCCAGTTTGGTGTGATTGGACCTCAGGATTTTGAAAATGAATGACAGGCAATGGAATTAGTATGGCACATGTGTATAGTTATGGTGGACATTGTAACAGCAGGTGGGCAACAGCTTAACCCATGTGATCCAAGTTGGGAAATTCTAAACTATTGGGGATGTTCCTAAGGAAGTAGTTTTATGTATAAAAATTTATACATAAACGCAATCCTGAAAGATTTACAAGATATTTTGAATTTTGTCTTGGTAGATCCCAATGTTTAACAAAGAACTGAAAAGCTAGAATGTTTGTGTTTTTAATAGTAATTTTCCATCTCTGTTTGTCACCTTTTTGCTATCTTTGTTTTATCCTATTTTATCTTTACTTCCATCTGCTAAGTTAACTATTTTTATGGCTTATTTTTAGTGTCATTTTTTTATTAGACATATATAAAACCAACATTTAAAACCAAATATGAAATGTATATTAAGAAACACTTTATTGCAGACAAGGTAACTTTTTGAAGATAAGACAAAACTTCCTGGATATTAACAAGATTGTATTATTAGGAAGAGTTGAATTGCATGAACTTCAACATAATCTTATAATTTATGACTAATTTTATCAGAAAAAACATAATGTCTCTATGATGGTAATACTAGAATGAATTTCTCTCAGTAGACAGCTTGGCCTATTCCATGTTTCAGAGTGCACCAAGGATATACTACCTGGTTCATTGTCTTGACTCTACCTCTAAATAATTATATGTTCTTGGAAAGCTCTGTATCTTAACCCAGGTCTTAAGTATAACCAAGTATTAATCCACTATTCCTAGCTCAATGTCTTAACTGTCAATGATGGGCAGTTGCCCATTCTAATTCTGTCCTTGGTATTCTCAAGATACCTCCAAAAATCCTGCTAGTTCCTTTCCCTCAGAATTATGCCATTTAGCCTTGTTATCCCTCCAAACTCTCCTACTTCTCTGTAAGTTAACCTGTTCTTCCTTATCAGTATTCCTTTACATTTCAAAATATTGTCACGGGTTACAGAAAATTATCTAAGAACTCAACGCATGTTTACCTATTGAAGACAGTAATTAAATTCAACCCTGTAGCTTCCTTTCCCTGGGCTACGTGTATCACCTGCATATCTGATGGCAAAGGGGAATTTTAGTCAATTTTAATTTATTTGATTTTTAATTATTTGAAGAGAGATGAATAAGCTATCCATAAAAGTGGGAGTAGTAATATGAGCTTAAATTATTGTTTAGATTAGTCATTGTCAGGTCTTTCACATGCCTAAATAAAAGACTGCTACATTAAATTTAAAAGGCCAAGTAAGAATATTTCCACTACCTAAACATTTTTAAAGATCTTATATCACTAAGTAAATATTTTTGAGTGCCTACTATGTCTCGAGCACAGTTATGCAGCTTATACAATGAAAAATCAATCACTGCCATGATAATATTAATTTTTTATGTGTCTCTTTTATAGAAGCTAATGATTAATGAGAAGACCAAACCTTAAATTCCAAACTCCTAGTTCTATTGATTTGTTTTAGCATAGAATATTGTTCTTTATAAAAAGTAACTTTTAATGAAAAAAAAATTATTTCAAAGACTATGTAATACTCAAATAATTTAGTTATCTGTGTAGCTATATTACAAGAATTCTTTGGGGATTGTAGTGATTTGCATTTAATTGATTTTCATTATTTTCATTGGTTATTGGAGCCCAATAGTGTACTAGATAGATGGTATAGAAGTTAGAAACATAGCTCAAGACTTAAGCCATCTGCTTAGGAGACAAGTCAAAGAGTTAGAACCTGGTTCTTACCCGCAGTGACAGAGAAACCACAACTTTCAGATATCCAGAATTTGCTGCTTCCCATTCTAAATAGCATTTTGCCCAGTGTCTACCCTCCTTCTTCCTTAAAAGTTCTATTTCTTGGTTGTCTTTAGCTCTCTTTTCCAGAAACTGCTGGAGAAATTGATGAGTAAGAATTTTCTTGTAAACTGTTCTTCTTGTCTTGCTTTTAGAGAAAATAATAATATAGCTCCCTCTGTCAATCAAGTCACTACTAAAAATAATTCTGTCCTCAAACCATAATTAATTAACACCAATGTGTTGAATTAATGTAAGCTAATTTTTAAAGATTTTTGTTTTCTAACATATCAAAACCAGGATTACTTTGTTTATGGGCATGGGACATTTATAGAAAGAATGAATGCTGTCAATGAATAAAAAAAATCTAAAATTGAAAATTAGACCTGGAACCATACTTTGGGGAATTTTCATCTCTGAATTTATAATTTGCAAATCTGTTTAGCAATACATTTTTTTTCTTTCAAAATACGGACATAGGTTTCCTTTTGGAAGTATGGATTCTGATTTAATTCTCTAAGTATCTGTTGAATATTCATTACATGCAATTAGCTAGTATAAAATTGGAAGATGATTTTAAAAAGAATAAGACCTCATGGGAAGAGGACATTGCAAGAGAGGAAGTAAAACCAATAACTTCCAACTAAGAACACCCCTCTGCTTTAAAAGTTCTGTCTTAAAAACCCACTACCAGAAAATATAATCCCCTCTTGATAACTTGACACTTCCATGTTTCCTGTGTAAATCTAAGGCTTGATACTGAATGTACTTGCCATTCAAATTCTATCTCCACTGGTGAGATTGTTTATTCTGACCCATATTTTACTACCAGTTTTTTTCTTCATATTACATGCCCATTTGTTGAAAAACTGGGTGATTCTTGTGTTCATTGTCTATAAGCTCCCAGTTAAGTTTCTTTATGCTCCATATTAGATCATGTTCTCGTATTTGTGGTCTCTTTGGGGTGGGGGGGGGTCTCTCTATTTTAAATACTGTAATATTCCATAAAAAGTTACAGGACTATGGTGGTTTGTATATAAATCTATAATGCTATAAAACTGCATGGAACTAAGTACTCAAAGATGGACACATACAAATAAGTATCAAGTAGGGAAATCTAAATATGAGGTAGATAGTATTAATGTCAATATCAGGCTGTACTATTGTATTAAAATTTTTCAGGATATAATCATCAGCAGAAAGTGAGTAATAGGTGCATGGACCTCTCTGCATTTTCTTCACCTACCTGTGAAACTACAATTATCTCAAAACAAAGTTAAAAAACAGTTATAGATTTGCTATGCAAATGCAAATTGTAAACAAATCTCCTAAGTGCTCCCTCATAACTGTGGGTTTTACCTTTTCTGTACAGATATTCTGCAGCTAATCATGTACGAAGTCTTAGACACAATTCTGCTGATATGAGCAAATATAAACAGTGATTGTAAGAAATAGAAAAATTTTATTAGTTTTGCTCAAATGTTTAGCTCTAATAATGAAAGTTCAAGAAAATTTAGGGCATTAATTTCAATATAGGAATTGGAGATGATCAGGGTCATTGTGTCCCAGGGGTCATTGTGTCCCACATAATATTCTTCATGAACTTGTTGCAGGAGGGGATGCACCAAATTATAGCCACTAATGATTTTATAAAATTAAGAAAAATTCGTTTTATGCTGAGTTTAGATTTCTGTTTTTCTGACTTTTAATTCACATAAATATGATTTAAAGAACTCAGGACAGACTTCAAGCTACCTGTATATGTACAAATGTCAAAGTAAAAAGACAGCTAGATCACATTATTGAATACTGTAGATAAGATTATTGGGTGATACCTTTTTAAATAAGCTCTCCCATCTCCTAAAAATTCAAAATGTCCTGATTATTCTGTATAGCTTTGATTTCAGTTTAATTTTTTTCTTCCAAAAGATATACACTTGTGAATCTATAATATATGTATATAGTATATGTGTCAAATGCTATTAGTCTTACGTCATATCAATATCTGATCCTTGGAACCAAAATATGGAATGTTGTTAGGCACTGACATTAAGGTAAAATCAATCTTTAATGTCTGCCTACAATTAGATACTTTTATCAGTTCTCTCTTTTTAGATAAATCTTTAGCTGGTATATATGTGAGTCTTAATTATCTTTTGTACTGGTTAGACCTATTTTATATTCACAGATATTGATATTTTATTTTGGATTTCAAATCTTAGTTGTGCAAGTAACAAGGAACAAAATGAACAAGTTAAAATTTCATATCATATTTCTCTACACTATTCTCAGGGTTGTCCATCAGCAGGCATTATTTATTCATTGATTTCTTTATGTGAGGCATCACACTGAGAATGATTTGCAAGTGAAAAAATGCTGAGATTAGGAAATGTAATAATGGTTTAGAATATTCACAACCAATAGGTAGCACTTTATCACTTGCTATGAAGGAAGTACACTTTTAAGTTATGGGTGAGGATATGACGGATGACCACAAGGAGATTATTATTAAAATGGCAGAAAGGATTGGCAAGAGTATAATGAATTCTCTCCTAGAAGTACAATTTTTACACCTTACAGCTCCAAAGGGCTACTTAACCAGAGAGGAGATGGGAGATAGTGTAAGATGCTAGGAAGTCAGAAAGAGGAGTATGAGAAAATTAAATAAAAGAGAGAAAGGGAGAGGGAGAGAGGGAAAGAGAGAGAGACAGTGAGAGAGAGACAGAAATAGGTAGGTATCTGGACAGCATTATTTTAGGAGCATGAATTAGCATTGATTTAAAAAGAGATGACTGAATTTTATGCCCTGACCAAGCATGACACGATCAAATTCAATGTTGGCAGTGAAGGCTGCTATTTCTCAATTTTTATAGAATATATTAAGAAAATTTAAAGGCACCATCCCACAACCAATTATTGAAATGGGGTCATTGAATTTAAATTTACAAGTACTTTTGTTTTCCTCATTCAGGTAGCTTAAAGTCAAATTTGCTTTGGAGATCTATCATGTACAATTTAGTGATAGGAAAGTGAAGAATAGAAACAACTGAACAGTAAGGCATTGAGGAACGCAAGAATGAAGGCACATAGGCAAGTGAGCAGGAAGAAGCGTTTTTATTGCCATCCAGCTGTTCTATCTGCACCCACACCAACTCCAGACCAGAACCCAGAACCTAACCACTCCACCAGCGTCTGCTTAGTTCTTTCTTTCTTTTTTTTTTTAACTGGACTCCTGAATATATAACACTGTCAAAAGTAGCCAAGAAAGTCTGTAACTTATTTAGAGTATATTGAAAATTATGTCATTAGTGTAATTAAAAGCTACAGTATACAAAGTGTGATTATAAAGTAATAATACTACTTCTGCAATATATATATAATTTTTTTTGGCTTATTTATAGTCACCTTCACAGATTAAACTTATATAGGTTGATATGTCTTTAGACCTAGGTCATGTGGTGCCCTCTGGACAAGGTGCGGTACAGTGCCAGGGCTCATGCTGGGGACTGGGTTTCAGAAGTGGTTGTACCGCCATGGACATGAAGCTCCTCGCCCACTCCGTTGTGCTAGGTGAAGCTCATTCCTGAGTGTTGCAGTTAAACAACAAGAAGAAACAAATAATAGAATGCTCTTCCATATGGGGAAGTCCCGAGTTTCAAAGATTAACCATAAAAAAATCTGTAAATACATCGTCTGAAGTGCCATGAAGATGATATAGACAGATCTTAGTGTAACACATTGTAAATTAAGTCTTTAAAACTTGCTTCTGGCAGCCATGTCTACCTCACATGGCAACACTCAGACATGCTAAAGCATCTTTGTGATGTTTTGCTCTAGGATGTCCTCTTGAGTGTGCTCTGGGCGCACTATTGCGTCTTCACTGGGGAACAGACTCTGTGGTGCACATGTTGCCACCCTTGCCAAGGGCACAGGGCATCATCTCGGCCAAATCACAGCAACCCCCTCATTCAGTGGCTGCCAGCTACCAAGGCAAGGCTGCTGTGCCATTTGTGGGCTGTGAAAGGAACATGGATCCTACTGGCTCAGTGAATATTAAGGAAAAGGCCAGAGAACTGTAATGACATCAGTGGAAACACTGACAGTGCAGTGGATAATTCACTCCCTGTCATTCCTTTCTGGAAATCACACTTCTCTTTAGATTTTGCTACATGATCTTGAATGAACTTAATTATTTGAATTTCTCTCCTGGGTAGATATTAGGGGACCTAAGAGAGCAGGAGTGGGATGATGTTACAGTTTGATACTTCTTTTATGTATACACCTAACCTCTTCTGTTTGAAGTTAATTTGATTTTGCCTGCATAGAAAAGGAGCCTTGGGAGATAATTTTTTATTAAGAGAGATGCTGAACCATTCAGTTTCCAAACTTGCAAACTGGAGGAAATTGAAAAGTCCTTGAAGACTGAAGTTTTTGGTGCATATCCAAATTTCACTTCAGATCGTTTTTCTTGACAAATGCCAATATCCCAAGCTGTTTTGAGAGATATTCTCTTACAATCATTTGACAATTTAAGTGGACATCTTACAAGTTCACTTAAATTCTCTTTCTCTTTGCTAGATCGCATTTGGAACTGCTTTCTTTTATTGGTATTTTATATGCACAGAGTTTCTAAGCTCTTCCTTGGTGTTCATGTATTGATACAGTAGAATAGAAGTAATGGTAGACTACTTTAGGATAAATACAAATTTTCTATCAGTAGATTAAGGGTTTATAATAAGACCGAGTAAATGTATACATGTTAAGAACACTACTGGAGTTTATTTTCACATGTGCAACAACAGAAATAGCAGAAGATATCTCAACCAGACCTATGTCTGTTGCATAGTAATGTGAGGACATACCTATACATGTTCTTCTTGAGAATAGACTATAGCGAAAATCATCAAACTCATACTGAATCTCTTATGACATAAAAACCTTGGTAGCAGTAATTTCTTCAGTGAAGATGTGATGTCCTGAATATAATCTTCATGTGACCATCATACTGTGTTCTGTATAAATCAGTGAAAGGCCATTTATTGTTATATTCATTGAAGCAGTGAGTGGTATCTTGGTAACTCCAGAAAATATTGCAGTGTTCCTAGGGATGTTAATTCTTATGCTTGATCCATGGCTTAATATGCATATGTATATATGTATATAATACACTTATATACATATAAGTAGTGGGTGTGATTGCAGAATGGTAGAGTTGAGAAAAATTGGTCTGTTATTTATTCCTCATACTTTCAAAATAGCTTTTGCATCAATGTATTTCAACTCTTTTTTTTACAAATGCTATCCAAGGAGTCAGGTAATGATATTGGAACTATGGGGTTGGGGACTTTTAGTATATGCTGTATATTCAGACCTTACTGTCTGAATTCTAATCTCCCTTCCAGTTACTAGTGCTGTGACTAGAGCTTGGTTGGGCTAAGCCACTTTATCTTTCTGTCATTCAGTTTCTTTTATCTGTGAAATGGGGATAATACTAGTACTTCTACATGGAACTATCAGAAAAAAAATTCTAGCAAGGCTATCTCTAAAGAGTTCTTTGTGCAGTGCCTGATACACTGAAGATACTCAGTAAATGGTAGTTATTACACAGATGAGAAATTCATATTATTAATGAAACCTAAATTCTTCATCACATTTTTTAAAGTTACTCTATTTTACATCCTTTTGGGGCTCCATCTCTAATGAGCAGCTGCATTATTCTTAATTTTCACTTGCTTGTGATACAGGAAAAATATAATCATACTTAATTGTGTACTTCTAATGTCGATGTACCTCTAAATGTTCTTATTTCTCACATACCAATTAAAATTACCACCACCACACAAATGTAGTAAAACAGTTTGCATTCACATCTTTCTGAAACTTGGACAGAAAACCACATACTTGACTTTCAATTCATAGCATTGTTTTTATCTCTGTATCTTGTCCCGTTCAAACCAGCAGTGTGCGTTCCTAACTTTTTCCATCAGGCTGGGGGTTCCTCAAGGCCAAAAAGTGGATCTTATTTTATTACTATGTCTCCAGTGATTCACCTCCTGACACAAAGTTCACAAATTGTAATTATCTCAGCCATCCTCAGATATATTTTACATATAATAGTATACTTTAAATTCATTATAAAAGTACTTTTTCATATTATCCAATTATTTGTTCAAAGACAAGGCTAGATAGAAATAGTATTGATAAGGAAATAAGAGCTGTTTTTCCTGTTGATCAGATGAGAAAACTTGAAAAGAACTTACCTAAATTTACACAATTAGTGGCAGAGCTGAAATAAAAATAAAATAATCTTAATGCCTTGAATCTCATCCCAATGCCCAATAGATTCTGTTAACAGAGAATAGAATAATCGTGAAGATGAATTTTGGGTAGAAAATGAAACAAACAACAAAAATCTTTTTTTTTTCCCCACAACTCTATTTCTCAGAAGTTGTCAGAATCTATTTGTTTGTCCAAAGTCATTTGTTGAGATTTAGTGTGATAACATGGAAGAAGCTTTTCACTACTCTGTAACTCTGGAAAATTTACTTCAACTCTCTAAATTTTGAGTACCACATCTGGAAATGGGGGTACAAAAATATATCTTGGAGAATTGATATTATAGTGATAATGGTTGCAATGCAGACTGTCACACCTGGACATTAGTTCATGGCAGCTATTATTGTTCTCATTAATACAAGATTGGTACTATCACTTTCATAAGAGATGAGCTAAATAAGTCTACTTTTAGAAATGAATTTACTAAGAGGTATGTTTGCAAAAGAAGGAAAAGCCAAACTAGATAGACATTTTCTTAAAAAATAGAAAATAGTAGAATCTATTCTTTTTATCTAAAGTACGTTAGGAAGAATTTCTGGCAGCATAGTTTGGCGTGTGGCATCATACTTAACACCTCTCTGTGTTGTCCATAAAATATAAGCATCGGAAAACTTTCATTATACAGTAAACCTTGCTATTTTAGTAGGATAGCAATAGAAAATATATTTCAAAAATTTAATTTTAAGAAGATATGCAGAAAAATAATGTCATTTATTTTTCCAGTACTACTCTTGTTTTTTAATTTCCCATTCCTATTGCTGATGGTTTGAGGGCAGGTAGTAGAGAGACTTTGCAATTCTAGATCACTCATTTTCTTCTTGGTTAAAAATATTTCTTTCGAGTAAACACTGGTTTTACTTAAATTTCAAATTCTCTATCAGAGTTATTTCTTCCTTGTAAGGGGGGATTTCCCTTTCCACCATCCTCAGAATCCGAAAGGGATTTATCGTCTGCAGGCTTTCCTTGGGACAATTCCTGGACTCTCTGAGATGTCCCTCAGTAGTGGTCTCCTGCCATCTTTTATGGAGGGTGGCTGTGGCTCCCTGTTTAGGAACTGTGTGGGCTATGCCCTTCAGTTTGTGGGATTTTGTAGTTTCTTTTAGATCCAAGATTCCAGAAGTCTCTTTGTTTGGACTCCAGGCTTCTTTTGGTCCCTGGATCCTTTTCCTTTCTGGATAAACCTGGGGATCCCAAGAACTTCTCTGTAAAATTCTAGAATCTTTGAAACTTCCCCAGGATATCTCTTTCTGCCATAATCACCTTTACTACCAGGTCTTGATACATAGAGCACTTTGTTAAAATCAGGGTTCCTCTGAGAGGTTTTCAGATTGCCCAGAAGAGTGTAGCACCAGCATCTTCATTTTCTGAATTTTCCTGTCATATCTAGGGATTTGGTCTTCTTAATTCAGCTCTGCTGGGGAGGAGGGTCACTCCATCTGCCTTCCTTTCCAATAATTTACTGTTTTCTCCTTACTTTCTCTCTCTTTATAAGCTCCTTCCCTTAACCATCTGAATGTTTTTTCTGCTCCCTGTGTTGCAAGAACTTTTCAGAGACATTTGATGCTCTATTGCTTCTTTATGGTTATGAGCATTTCCCTCTCCAAACTACAGTGTTAAAGTGTGCAAATCCACTTAGAGATGTCTTTTTCTCTCAAAAAATCACGGCTTTTATAAACAAAAGAATGCTTAATTTATTATCTTACTGTGGACTTAAACTTATCATGCACAGATATGTTCGCCATAGATTTAATGAATTGGAGGGGGGTGGTATCAAGTGACAAGAAAGGATATATTACTCTAGATAAAAAATACCTTGGGACAATTGGAAATTAAGGTGATAAAGAATAAAATCACTCAGACTTAACCTTTGCTTCTAACAATAAAAAGCCATTTCTTTTTTGGCCTTCTCAAAATCTAGAAAACTTAATGCAATTTTCTTCAATTCCTAATTTATTGATTGAGTGTCCTTCCCTGTGCAAATCACATCTACTGAATGGGCATTTTTATTTTACCTATGTAAAGCAATCAGTTATTAGCGTTTCAATTTCTATTCATTCAGGTGTTACTATGGGAAACATTTTATATTGTGATTAGTTAAATAATTATGTTCTTTAAAGCTTCTGAATTCCAACTTGATTCTTTAAAAGTAACACCTTTGGATTTAAAGCTAAAGTTATGACCAGTAGATATTTATTGTTCCAGGTAGACATTCTTATTTTGGGGTTTAAACTTAGGTCTCTACAAGAGTATTCATTTGCTTAAGTGATCTCTTGTGACCTGCTGAAAACTGTTAAACGTTGTAGTTTATGAACACCTCTCCAAGCCACTTCCTTCATCCTACCTCCCTTATTCCTCATCCATTTGCTGGAATGTATTAGAATAAATGACATCACCACAACTGCCCTCCTTCAGAAGTATTGCCAGGAAAAACACATTCTTTTCATTTGTGAGAGAAACGATATTTCTCCCTCATATTTATTCAGAAAATACAGAGAAATGTATATCTGCCTAGCTTGCAAGATGGTTTAAAGTATACATTTCTCCCCGATTCAATTACAAAGTGACCAAACAACAGGACACATTAATTTAAAAATAAAACCATATCTATGGACGTTAACAGCACTTGGAATCTTTATTTAATAAAATGGTGCCATATGAACATGGTAAAGGGTGTCATATTATAAATATCACAAAATAGGTCACAATGATATTAAAAATAATACTTTTAAGCTTCCCACCACTGGTCGATTTAACTACCCATTTAATTATTTTTCCTCTAGTCTGGAAGAGTTTATTTTAACTTCCCCACATTAATATCTGGTTTCTTTTTGTGATCCATGAGACACATTTATAGACAGTTGCCATATTTAGGAATGCTCTCTGCAATTCAGCCATGGAACATAGCAAAGACTCACATAAGAGCTCATTGTAAGGCTTCTTGAGTGAAAACTCTTCCGTATCCACTGAAAGTAGTTATTCCTCAGTGATTTCTTAGCACGAAGAGGAAGGAACAAACAGCTAGTTTACCATGCTCATAAGAAATTAAATTGGGATTACAAATCTCAGTTAACAGTATAATTAATGACATTGGCCTACTTACCAGTACCATGGAAATGTCTTTTTGTGTAAAAGAAAAGCCTTTTGTATTCTACTTCTAGATTTTTCTCTTTTTGATACTTCCTCTCAATAATCTGTTGCCAGCTCATGTCCTAACCCCTTTTCCTAACCAGAATAATATTTTCACAAGAACAAAGGTTGATCTATTCCACTCTTTAAAGACTCTGATAAGTAGCTTATTATAAGTCTAAAAAACACCTTGCTTGTAGATATTCTGCAGTAGAGCCATTGAAACTTGATCATTTGCTCTTTAATTTAGCACACTAGATAATCAGAAATCCACGTCTTTGGACAGCATGAAATGGTAACACTAGTTACTTGAAAGGGTCCATGTATCAGGGCTGTCTAAAGGCTTTCTTATGAAATGTTTATCCTTTTGTTCATAATCCTTTTCAATGCTTTGGCTTCCTCATACAAACATTGTGCTGTTGAGCATGAAGAGATAAAATTTATATGACTAATCACATCCCATTTTGATCATATTTGCTGATTTATGCAGTAATACTAGCATACTTCTTGTTGAACATCAACTGTGGCACAAGTTAGGGGGCTGGATTATATTGGTCTTTCACTGCCTTTGAGATACTGAATTAATCTTTACTAATCACTATTTTATAAACCTATCTTGATTTTTTATTTAGTCTATTTTTTTGTAGTCTGTTTTTATGCATTTGATCTGCAGATTGATTGGTGAATTTCAGAGATCAGTTGCAGCCTTCAAGCCAATATGCTTGCCTCCCAAGTTGATTACAATGGCAAATCATTTAATTTTCAATCTCTGCCCCTCTCTCTCTCTCTCTCTCTCTCTCTCTCTCTCTCTCTCCCCCCTTCCTTCTTTCATTTACCTATTTAATTTTTTTTTACTAGTTTCTGTAGAAGTTCATGCCAGGATCTTTACTCTTGGGGTCATTATTATCACGGTCAACTGAATTATAGGGTTGAGCAGAGTAGTTTGTTGACGTAGGGGTAAGACTAGGCTACTTTGTCTTTGAAGGACTTGGTTTTTCAACAATAATATTGTTGAAGAGAAAAGACCTTGGATTGGACAGCTGGATTTGAAATTTAATTCTACCACTTATTGAATATGTGAGCTCAGATGAGTTCCTCATCTATATAAAGGGTCTCCAATTCTACCAGAGTAACCATTTTGCACATCTCCCCAGACATTGTAGCCTAACGAATGTGCTACCAAGAATTCTGTCAGTGAACCTGTTCTTTTTAAGATGGTTGACAGGATTAAGTGAGTAAATTGTTCAAAACAGTGTCTGATTAAGCTGTCTTTAAATATGTTTTATTATTATTTTTATCACCCAAAAGGTGCTTATTGTTATGCTTTGAGTAGAAGATATTTTGTTAATGACTAGCATAGCTTAAAATTTTATAGTGTTTTTGATTCTAATTTTAATCATATCTAATGATTTTTTTCCTCCAAATCTACTTCTAGTTATTGGCATTCATTCTAACAAGTACCTTCCAACAGGTTAAAATTGGGTATTTTAATACTGAAAAAAAAAAAAAAAAACTGATTTGCAGTGCTGTTTCAAGACATATTTGAGCTGAAGCAAAAGGATTAATTAATAATACTGATCCTATCTTGTTTGTTTTAGAATGATCAGTAGTTGCTGCTGACATTTTTCTTAATTCAGTTATTATTACTGAAATGCATAAACTGGTATCTTTCAATAACTTAGAAACAGCTTTAGGCTGATCTTCATCAGGAAAGATGTGATAAATTACATGACTATTCTATTTTTCTAGCAGATAATTTACTTTTCTAACAATTAAGATATTTAATCATTTCTTCCAAAGCTAGGCAATTCCAGGAAAACAGGAGGCATTTCCCCTCTTCCACTGGGGGGCCACCTGAGCTACGTGGATCCAGTATCCATTTTATCCTGGATACCAAAGTCAGTTTTCCTTGGATTATGTGAGAGTTTGGTCTTTGTATTTTTTATTTTCATGAATTTTCCTTGGCAAAGGTCCTACTCCTGCCTGGGAGATGATTGAGCTTCCGTGGAGCCAATATGTTTCTCAGTTCTCCAATTTAAATGCTGCCAAGCATTTTCTAACATGTGCCATGAGAAATTCAGCAGCACATAAAGCCCCATTCATTAAATAAACAGCTAACTAAGCAACCCTTGGCAAAAAAGTCACAACCCATCTGACATTTGAAACACTAGGGACCTTCCAAAGGAAATAATTAAAGAATGCATTAGGAAGCAATACCCCAGTGCTTAGCAGTCAGAATTGAAAAATAACAGTACCCAACCTACAGTCTCTAAATTTTTTAGGGTCCTTGAAATTTGAAGTGAAGAACAGTGACATGTGTTCAGTGTTTCACCAAACCTAGAAAGGGCTGTATACTGCCTCACTCTTAGGACAAGCAAATAAAAACAGTCATTTGCATCAGACTATAGTTCTCAACTCATTGTGATTACAGAGTCTATTTCATTTTGTCATTTAGATGCCTTTGATAAATTTAAAATGATCAAGCTAAGCTTTCCTTAATGAATGCTATTTGTTAAGTAGGTGAAATATTTCAAAAAGTAGAGTTCATGGGCAATAAGAAACAGAGTTATGAAATTTGGAACATATTCAAGTGAACATGAAGATTTGAGGGTGATTATTTCACAGAATGCTTCTTTTAAGAGAAATAATTTTTTATTTGAAAGATGAATATTCCCTTCTGATACATTTAATATCTTAACATTTTAAGATCTTGTACATTTAAAATCATAATAGTAACAGCAATGGCAAGTTTGTTTGTTTTTTACTCTGTATCCAGTATCAAGCACTTAGTACTGTATGCTTAAATAGCACTATAAAATAAGTATTAATGTTTAATAAGAAGGGAAACTACTTCAGAGAAACTAAAAAAATGCCTGAGGTAGTGTAACTACTTAAGTAGCAGAGAAGGAATTAAACCTTAGAGTTGTTTGAATCTATGTCCATATCCATCCATCCATCCATCCACCCATCCATTTATCTTTCATGTAGTGTTTTGCCTTCCTCAGATAATATTAAACTTATCGAACAGATTTATACACAGCTTCACAGCTTCTCTCAGAAACAAGTCTACTTTGTAAAATCTTTTCATTGCAGGAGCAAAAAACCAGAGGCATTGTCTATCTTAAATTCCAGCCATGACAAGAAATGGGATTCATACAACTCGAGTAACTGTAAATTTGCCAAAGACTTCTTGAAATCTCATATCCAGGAACTTAATAGGTTCCTGTAGTTTTTATTTAGAAAGATGTGATTATCATCAAACAGTCACAGGGACAGAAAGCAAAAATTTATATAATCTGTTTCTGGCTTTGGAGACACATTTAAATTGTCATGTTCACTACTTAACTATTTGCATACTTGCTGGTTATGTGTCCTCAGACAAGTGGCCTTGCCTCTTGAAGACAGAACAAGTAGAATGGAGTCCAAGGACTCTATGATGGTCCTTGCAGTAGGAGTCATTCCGTCCATCCTCTATTTGTCTCCTGTGAACAAGACTCAGACTCCTGTTATGTTACTACAAGAAATTCTACCAAGATCCGGTGATTATAGGAATAGAATTAGTGTGCTTATAACTGCATTTGCTATTATTTTTGTGTTCCTGATTTTATTACTCTCTATAGCTATATATCTTCCCACTAACAAATAAAATTATATTCTGAACTATATGATGTATTAAATCAATGCATTGAAACAAAATTTATTATAATAACATACATGTAACTTTAATACACCTATAATAATGAGAATGTAATTTTAAACAATAAATAATTCACTTTTGCTATTCAAAAGTCATTTTAAGTGAGTTTTGAAGAAATAATATGCCACTAGCTTTGGCTTGTACGTTATGGAGAGCTAGATCAGAGCAACTTTAATAGTTTCATTACATGCATTTATCTTACACATGAAAGAAACAAAAAAACTTCTATATTATATGGTGCACAAGTAATTTTAGAATAATTAATATAGATGGCACAATAGGAGGGTCTTAACATATTAGAACATATAAACATTATAAAGCTGTAATTAAGTGGTATTGGATCAAGATAGAAAAGAAACAAACCAAGAAAATAGAAGAGAATGCTTATAAACAAAACCTTTTATATGTAAAAATATAATATGTGTTGGACATTAAAAATCAGTAGAAAAAAAGTACTATTAAAAATTTAGCTTGCTCACATAAGTAATCATTTTTGTGGCAGGTGATTAATTTGAACTGTCATCTTAAAAGAGAAGACACAGATATTTATAAATAAATTAATAAGTTATGCATACATAATCAGGTATCAAATATTTTACATTAAAATCATGTATTTATCAAATCTCTTTTGGAGAATTCTATAAGCCAAAATGTGATGATCGTGATCAAAATGTGATAATAGGTTAACATATTAGAATTATGGCACATCCAAAACAACATATATTATGTCATTGCAAATCAGTTGGAAAAGTTATCTATTCAGTTGTATATATACATATATATACATATATATACATATATATACATATATGTATACACATATATATACACATATATATTAAATGGTATATTAAATGGTATATTATATACTAATGAAACCCCCTTAGAAAAATGTAAAATTAAATGAGGGAGCTTCCCTAAGCTCATGAGGCTGGGAATGAAATAGGACATAAATTGGAAAGTCTGGATATAACCCTTGGTATCACTGTCGTGTTAACAGTTCAAAGATAAAGTAAAGATAGTTTCCCTTAAAAAGCAAAAGTGGTGACTACTTTTCCCTCAAGGAGACTGGCAGTGGATTAAAAAGTTTTTGGTTAAAGTAGACATGCATTACTCTTATTAGCAGCATCTGCTGACTTCAAATAGAAGCTTTAAACTCTAATTTATGGTGTGTTACATTCTGCAAGATCATGAAAGACTGATGCTGAAAATATCTTCTTCACAAGTTATAAAACAACAGTAAACATTGCAAGTTTATTGCTTCTAGTTAACTTTTCCTGTGTCTTTCTAAATGCCATCAGTAGGGAAAATAAGTGCCACACTCCCCACCACAACCCCTCAGGATTTTTAGTTTTATATTTGAGCATCAGTTTATTGGGTGGGAAGCTAGCACAGTTTAAAGTTGAATTGCCTTTAAATCAGTTATGTTTCCCTTTCTGCAAAGTTGCTTAAAAGAGGTAGCTGGTCTTCCTTTGTAATCATTCAAGGACCTCTCAAAATTCTGTGCCTGTAATAGAGGTGGTACATTGTTTTGCTTGTTTTCAAGGTTGAAAGATCACTGACCTTCTCCCCCGACCCCCCCACCACACCAATACTTGATCATGGTTAGAGACTGATGCCATCTGGAGCTGTGTCTTAGCTCATTTGAGCCTCAGTTTCCTCATCTGAAAATAAGAGGATTGATCTAGTTTTCAGCTTTTATTTTAAAAAAAATTAGCACATCAACTCTCACATTACTGACAATAGTGATTTTTTTTTGCCAGTATCTCCCCGCAAAGACATTAGTAAATTACTGAGTCTTTAATATGAGATAAATAGACATTCTTATTTAACAGAATAAAGGTCCTTTTGTCACACACCCATATGCCACTGAAAGCTTCATTAAATTTAGTAACTAACCCAGGCACAGCACAGTTTTAGAGCCCCCATGAATGATCGCTGGTATAGATGGTACCCGTATTGTCCAAATAACATTAGGCAATTCACTGAGAGTGGAAGGAGAGAAAGACAGAGCCAATAATTTTCTCTTTTCCTTTTCCTTCTTTTTAAGATTATAGGATATATTTGGCTCATATTTAATTGGAAAATAATGTCTTTCCTCATAATGCTTAAACAAGCATCAATTAAATTTTGTTTTCAAATTAAATGAATTGTATGCTGTTCTTGAGAAATGATGTTATTGTGCTTGGATATTACATTCCATAACCCTTATTGGTGGGGAGGGCCTGGGCAGCTATAGGGAAAGTGGCATATTTATCTGAAAATTGTATCTGCATGTGATTTCTAAATAAGATTAGTTAACGAGGAAAAAAAAAACCCAGTAACTTCTCCAATTAATCATCTTTTATCTTTCAAAATTTCTAATATAACTCTCCTTTCTTGGTGCTATGTTTTGTTTTTAAAGATATAGTTGACTACTTGTACAAACTTTGCATGTTTCCTACTTTTTCCTTCCTGTTGATGACCTCTTCTCTGATTCACTCCAACTACATAAATCTCTATAGCTGGATGCACTCCTGCTTCCAGTGATACATTTAAATTACAGAAAAAAAACTTCTATGATTGACCCTTGCCACACACACCCCCCACAAACGCCATGACTCAGGCAGCTCAGGTGACTTAGGCACAGGCTATGAAAGTTGTGGGATGGATTCAGGAAGGAGCAGGAAGCAAAAACAACTTCTATGGCATGACATTATTAAAAAAGCTGAAGTCCTGTTAATCTGTTGGTCAATAAGCACATTCTGTGCTAGAGTCTCAGTGTAAGAAAGTAAATAACAGGATTGTAGTGTGCAATGCATACAGACTGTGATGCAAATTCAGTATCCTATAAAGCATTTGCAATGTGAAATAGTAAAACAAGAAAAAGGAAACTTGATCTTGGGTGGAAGTTAGGACAATAATGAGTGCAATAAATAAAACAAAACTGACTACCTTCTCTACTTTGCTTTTGTAATTGTTTCTTCATGGTGTCTTTTTATGGTGATGGAACATTGACAATCTGCTTTATTTTCTACTTTTTTAATCATAAAGACTAAGTAAGCTAATTAATTATTAATTTATGTCTATTTTTGGTGGCTGCGTTCCTTACTTTGTATCTGCTAATTTTGGAAGTATTTAACTTTGCTTTTAGGTCAAGATATTTTGATAACAATTGAATAAGACCATATGTGGGTTTTAGCCAAGAACTCTCTAAAAATTATTAAATGTTGCTAGTGTATGGATATTTTGATATATCTATTTTGTACAAGTTTCCCCTACCATCCAAAAGTAGAGTATTCCTATGCAGAATGTCTATAAGGGAAGAAATGCTTGTCATTCATGTATGTGGAAAATTTTGTGAGTGATTGAAAAAAATTATCTGCCAAATGACACCAAATCACACTTAAAACCTAAAATAACTGGCATATAGCAAAGCAGGAGTACTATGAGCAATACACGGACTGTAGAAAGTAGTTCTTGGTGAAGTTGCCTGGCAGAGCCACCCTTGCTGCTGGAGTGCCAGCTGCTGCAAAACCAACACTAGGCACCATTTCCACTTTTTGTCTTGTTCTAAAAGCAAAAATCCTTTTCATATTTGTTAGCAAACCATGAACTAATGTAGGTCTTTTGCTAAAGTGAAGTGGTATAACCTGAAGTTTTTGAAAAGCAGGGGATACCTGTATATATGTAAGTATTATCTACTTATCTATTATCTAGAGATGTGTTATATATTCAAATACTTGTATATATGTATATTCATATATATTTCTGGACATCAGTGTCAGTAGACTTGACATATATTACCTATAAACACAGTTTCTTTACGTAATGTACAAACTGTGTATGTACTCATGTAGTTTACATATCATTAATATATATGTATATATTTCTATGTGTATATGCATATATATGCCTATATGTCTCTCTCTCTCTCTCTCTCTCTCTCTCTCTATATATATATATATATATATATATATGCACACCAGTATATATATTTAAGATAAATTGAAATTGAACTGGCTTACTCTGTTGGCTATATTCTATTGGACTAGCTATATGCACAGGGAAATTATAAAATTGTATTTCTTTAGTATATCTGTTACCTTAGTATGTGCCTAAAAGTACTTATCTAATTGAATTGAAAATGGCAGGGATTAAAAATAATTTATAAATAAATTAATGTTGAGAATGGAAATTGTAATACATTTTAATTCTTTTTACAGAGCTAATTCTTATGTGTGTGATAGCAAAAAATTGCAATTTATTACCTGCTTGCTGGGGTTGCCCTTGAACTGTTCACTTGCTGATAATTCTTGACTTTTTTCAAACAAGAAGCTGTTATAAATAGATTGTGTGTGGGCCTATCCCATGAGGAAAAATAATTAAATTTGTATATTTGAAATAGTCACTTTTTCTTAATATAATAAAAGCAGTAAATGCATTTAAAAAAAAAGTAATTCTAAAGCAAGTTTCTTTAGATGATTCTTAAACCTCATGGGTATCTAGAATACATGAATATATGTAACAGGTGTATATATATAAAATCCTAAGTGACACATGTATAAAAAAAAAAAAAACTACATGAATAATCAAGAAAACAGAAAAAAGAAGTTATTGTGCATTAATTGAAGAACTTTGAAGAGCTTTTTTTTTTTTTTTAAAACAAAGGTAAAGGCAGGATTGTTGAAGGCAAGTAGGTACGCAGGCAGAAAGGGAAAGGAAGAAGAAGCGTCCTCATTTTTATTTTGTTGTTTACACTGGTTCTTTCCACCTTCTGGATCCAGTGCTCAAACCCAGGGATATGTGGCTTGCTCCTTAGTAGTCAATTGATCCAGCTGCTGCTCCACCAGGGTGCACCTTGAGGAGACATTTTAATCAATTGGCACATGTAAAATCCCTCTGCTGAATTGTAGTATTTGATTCATTTAGAGATATTTTAATGAGGACAAATAGAAGGAAAACTTTCTGTGTGTTTGTTTGCTTTTGACTAATCCATTTAACTAGTGGTAAGGTCATAGTATGCTAGTAAATGACTAATTTATCTAACTGATATTATCTTCTTAGTAATTAATTTAAAAATTCCTGTTGAGACAAACTTTGACATTAACATCATTAAATGTTAAAATAAAGTATTAGACACCATGATGATGGAAACTCTGTGAGCTCTGTTCTGCCATATATTTATTAATAAAATGAAATATCTTAAATCTGGGATGTGCGTGAGGAGTAAATATGTGATGTATATTAGTCTCTTGTAAGGGAACTTGTCAGAAAGTGAAACTATTAATCCTGACTCTTGTGGTGGTTTGTGTTAATGTTATGCCATAGAAACCCTTTCCTGAATGACAGTAAAACTTCCAGGTTCACTAGCTTCTTATGTATATTTTCTGACTAAGAGTTATCTACAGAGAAGGTCTATAGAGTATATCAAATTACAGTATAATATCAAGGTAAGGAAGGAAGCTTCAACTGCTTTGAACTCACTGCTCATGTGAGTTGTAGCACTCCATTAATTATTTTCAAACACTGACCAGTCCTTTGTTATGTGCCACATTGTTAGTCTTGTTAAAACATGTAGACTATGCAACTCAATTTATTTACTGCAAGAATGATTATATTGAATTTTATAACAATGACAGCAATGATAATAGCTGCTAATACTTGAGCATTTATTCTGTATCAAGCCCCATTGATAGCACTTTAATAGAAAAATTTCTTTAATAACCCTAATGTAGTCAACACTACTTAATAATTTCACAAAATAAACGATCCTCATTGAGATCTTACAGAAAGTCACAGAGAGATAAGGGGGGAGATGGCCTTCCTTTTGAAGTTTGACAGGAGAACCAGATTCTTAGGTTTCACATTATTATTCTTCCCCAAAATGGAAGAGCAAATACAGAGACAAATTAAAATGAATATTTGTGTTCTTAGAGAGACTTAACAAAGTCTAAAGTTCTCATTGTTCTTTGACTCTAAAGTCAGTGCTCATTTCACCTTTCTGGATACTCTAATAATAGTTAAAGTATGAAAGCTTTGATCAATGCATGTTAGTTAATTTTGGAGCCTCTTTAAAATCTCTACATTGAAACTTAAATTTTTAACAACAAAATGGATTGAGTTACAATTACTTTTCTACTGGTCTGTTAATTTCACACACTACCCACTTCCTGCAGAAAGAGCCTTTTCTATCAGCCACCAGTTCTTCAATACCATCTGTATAATCCTTGATAGATAAAATACTTCAGCCATGTCCATATACCTAAATATGTAGTGAACTTTCTTTTTACTATGAGATTAATGTTTCATTATGTCTCAGAATAGAGAACTTTATTCTGGCATCAAGACCACAACTGGAAAAAAGTCAGACAAAGAAAAGGAACAATAGGGCATGTTTTACTTCTGACCCAAATTGCGCAGATTGAGGGGGGAGGGGTGAACTCAACAGTGCATAGGTGACACACCTTTCTCTCTCTTTATTTTGTCCATTTTCGAAATGAAAAACTGAGAGAAATTGGGCAACATGACTTAAGTCATAGCTTTGTGATTAAACTATGTCTTCATTCAGAATGTTAAATTCTTATTCTTTAACCTATTTCCTCTATGTTTTTGGTATTATGAAGAGCAAATAAAAAATACTTAGTAATTGCCTAACTCAAATTTCAAGCCTTGGAATAATAAAACACATTATCCTATTCTTGAGTATTTAAGTATGAGGGACATTTTTTAAATTTTATCAGTGTTAGAGGAAAGGGGACAGACCACATAGTGTGTTGAAATTATATGGCAGATAAAACAAAATAAAACAAAAGCAGAAACCAATAACAATAGCAAAAAACTCACAACAAATAAGGCCTCTTATTTTTCTATACCTTTGGGAATTATGATATAAGCCCATGAGCAGAAAAATAATATTCAACATTTGGTGGGATATATACATACATGCACATATATATGTGTGTATATGTAAACACATACATGCACACATGTGTGTGTGTGATTTCAGAGTCTAGGAGAATTTTTATTGTGTTCTGTTCATATGCTGTATTTCTTTATATTCCACATGATAGCAAAACCAGCTACTATTTTTCTTTCTCCTGACTTATAACTATCTCAAGTTTCATCTAAGTTGCCATAAAATGTGAGATTTTATTTTTTTATAGCTGAGTATTGGTTCATAGAATATATACCACTTCTTTACCTGCTCATCTGTTGATGGACATTTAGGTTGATTCCATGTCTTGACTGTTGTGCCTTGTGCTGCTATGGGTGCAGCACTTCATATAACTTACTTTCTTTAAAAAAAGAAAAGTAAGTTTCTTGAAGAAACATTAGAGTTATTTTAGAATTATATTAGAAAACTTAGAATTATAAAGTTTAAGGTATGAATCGTTATAAATCAATATCTGTAAATAATACACATCAAACTCACCACCACCATTCCAGTTCTTCATTCACCATATAACCTATCCTCTTAAGTTAGTGTTTCCATATTGTTTGGATGAATACCTGGAAATTAAATTGGTGGATGTATGCTAGTTCTATTTTAATTTTTTTTTTGAAATTCCATAATATTTCTGTAGAATTTTGACTCATTTACATTCCCATCAACAGTATTTAAGAGTGGTGGTGGTTTTTGTTTTTCTCCATATGCTCACCAACACTTGTCTTTTTGACAGAAACCATTATCACAGGTGTGAGGTGGCATGTCATTGTAGTTTTGATTTGCATTTTTCTAATGATAAGTGATGCTTAACACTTTTTCTTATGCCTGCTGACCATCTGTCATTCTTCTTTGAAGAAGTGTCTCTTTAGGTTGTCTACCCATTTTTTTTTATTGGGTGGTGGTTGTTTTTGCTGTTGAGATGTACTTATAAAAATTGATATTTTTAATTACTCTTCAAAAATTTATGTATCCCCAAGGAAATACTGATTCTATAAACAGATCTAAATGAGTATATATTAATATTATTACCTATTAAAATAATTGAGTAGATAGATATTTGTTGAAATTTGAAACAATTAAAGAAATTATATTATTTTGACATAATTTTTTTAAAGATGTATACATAACTGTAACCTAATTCCCTAAATTGAGCACCACACTTTTTAAAGAAAGCAAAAAATAGCTTGCATATGAATTTTTTAGAAGATTTACTGTACTTACTGGCTACACATTATTATTCATGTTGAGATATATTCAGGTCATTTTAAGAGTAACTCTAACTTTAGAAAAAAAGGGTGATTATGAAATAAATGAAGTACTCGTGTAAATCTGAGAGCTATCAAATTGCTATCCAAAATTGTTTTTCTGTCTTTTAGAGTTGACTTTTAAAGAATACAAAGTGGGAAAATACTAGAATATTGTACTTTTCCTCAAAACAGTTCTTCTAGGAAAATGATTCAACCTCTGAAGAATTTTTACTTAGGTGTTTTTCACTCTAAAAGTAATTTACACTCCACAGAATGATTCTGAAGTTCAAATTTTCTAATATGTAGGTGAGTTTGATATTTATAACTGAATGTGCATTGAAGTTTCCACATTTTCCTAGAGCAATTCTCTAAAAGTATTAGCTAGATTATGAGATTGGTCTATAATACCATGTTATGCTATACTCTAATTAGATTTTTAAATGTTATTAGTAATAGCCTATAATCCTGGAACTAGGTTTAAAAATGAATAATATTATTCAACTCTGCAAATATTATTGTGTGTTTCCTCTGAGCCAGGCACTGATCTTGGAACCAGGATAGAGTGAGCAATGGGCACCTATTTAAAACATAGATTCTGGTAGAGATTTATTTTCTCTCTTTTTAGGGAGATGGTATCTGGGTGAGTGTTTATGTATAACCCTAAGTAATATGATCAAGAGAATCCCTACATTTTTTTCTCTGTCTCCTTGAACATCTTTATCAAAAACCTAATTCACTCATGGGATTATGAATCTCTCATTGAAAGCCTCATCTAGAATTGCCCTAACCCCATACTTTAACTTTTTGGTAGTTCATGTTAGATTCATGAGATACTATACTCAGCCTTTCACCAATTTGCTCATTTCAGAAACACCCAACGTGTTAGCATTGATCAGCATTATTATCTGTATCATTTGTGTGAGAAAATACTCATTCTTGATCAATATCTTTGTCAACAGATTCTCTAAATATTTCAATATCAATCACCAGAAAAAAATAAAGTTAATTCATAGTTTTTGGTAGCTTGAAAGTCATAGTCAGAGATTACAAAAGTTGGAGAATCATCCATTGAAAACATTTTCTCGAATTCAAAAGATCTCCAAAGAAAGGCAATCCTAAATCAGCTTTCCTAAGGCTTCATATCTCTTTCTCTTTTCAAGAACATACACTTAAGAATTCATCTAATTCCTTTTGTATGCTTAAGTTTGTTTTCTGTTCTTTTGTTGTCACTAGACATTTGTTAAGCCATTAGTCATATTTGTTCAAAGAATAAAGGATATGATATTTTTTTCCAATAATGCTTCTTCAAAATAAAGGTAAACACCAGGACTAGCACTGAAAAGATATGTCTTATTTTGTTAGCACAAATCAAGTATAAAATACCATTTATATGTATGCTCATTTCTCAAATGTTTCTTTGTAATGGATTAATTTAGAACTAAAATAACTGTTTCTACTAGATGATAATAAAGTCATGTATTTATTACATATAGTTTGATGTAGTCAATATTTATTAAAATCTTGCAATGTGCCTAGCATTAGTTAGATTATCTTTTGCAAATTTTATCACTTAACATGCATTTTTTTCTTAATCATTATAACCATCTTATGAGGTATTATTTGCCTATTAGAGGGAAAAACAAGACTTAGATTATGCAGTTAGGCATGCTAGATCATAATTTGAACTCAGGCAGTTCAATGCCAGAGATTATACTCTTATCACTCTAAAAATATTATATGCAGTAAAAATTATTTCAGTAAACCTATCAGCGACATAGTTTTTTGATCAATTAAACACCGGTTTGGAAGGAAAAACTGTTATTAACATTCTAGTACTAACTGGACACTGACAGTCCTATTATTATATGTGTGTGTATATAGATATATAGATACATATATATCTATACACATATTTTTTTAAGAAAAGGTGCAGGGAGGAATGAAGGTGAGTAGGCAGAGAAGCAGCAAGAGAAAGGAGGAAGAAGCATTTTATTTTAAATAGATAAAATAATCAACTTAATAAAAAGCTTTTCACACTGGTTACTTCCCCCCAGACCCAGGACTCAAACCGAGGAGTATGGCTTGGACTCCTTCAGACATAGTTAAATTAGCTGCTACTCCACCAGGGCCTGCCTTCAATATATTTTTTTATTTGTGGATAAATGAACTTAGAACCTGACAATATTGACTGCTGTGAAATTTTGAATGCCTTAAAATAAATATCTGCACATAAATAGTTTATTTTGTAGTTATTATGACATCTTTTGAAACTGATTATCTATGGGATATGCTTTGTAGAGAAGGAGTATTATTCTCTCTTGTGTCCTTACATCAACATATTTATCAATTTATTGAGGTGATAAGATAGCAAACACAGATATTGTAAACTTTGCCTGCGGTTTATCCAGTGTGCTATTTAAAGTTCCAAAGGTTCTGGGAGGAGCAACAAATACCAGAACCACCCAGCCACTTCAGATGAAGCACCTTGGAAAATGACAATACAGGACAAACTTGACTCTAGTTTTGTATGCAAGTGCAATGGATCATCTGTGGTATAGGTTGAATGGCTTTAGAGAATAATGCTGCTTTGCAGAGTTTCCTGACATAACTCAATTATTAATGTAGGGTAGAGCAAAAGAGAGCTTCTGTTTCTTAATCATATTTTATGATTTTCTGAGAAAATTCAACATGTGTTTTACCTCAACTTGTGATTTTTTTATGTAACTTACATGCACCATGAATTTTAGGGGACTGGTAAATAAATGTATATAATTTCAAATACTTTAGTAATGAGAAAACTGAAAAAAAAGTTAATAGTTATATTTGATGAATATCATATCCAGCTAACAAGCAATGATTTTATACATTCAAGCCCCTACATGCTTGAAATAATGAAAGAGGTATGCAGATTTATTGAAATTACTTGAATTAACTAAAGGCAGTTTGTGTGATTTCGTACACATATGCTATTGAATGAAATTACCTTGTTGTCCAATAAGCTGATACTTGAATATTATTTGGCTAAGAAATTCTCTTATACATCAAAATTCACTAAACATCCTTTTTATGATATACTTGCAAGTTATATGAGCTGATGACTAGTTCCAGATAAAAATATATGGAGTCTTGTTTCTCACTGCTATCTTCTGTCCCACAGGTTGTGTATAAAAATAATGATGTCAGACTGGAATTATCTCGACTTGCCAAGCAAGGAGACCCTAAGATGAAGATTCATGGAGTGGTGGCTTTTAAATGTGAGAATGTTGCAACTTTGGATCCAATAACCTTCGAAACCCCAGAGTCTTTCATTTCTTTGCCTAAATGGAATGCTAAGAAAACGGGCTCCATATCATTCGATTTCCGTACAACAGAGCCAAATGGCCTCATCTTATTTAGCCATGGCAAGCCAAGACACCAAAAAGATGCCAAGCACCCACAAATGATAAAGGTTGACTTCTTTGCTATTGAGATGCTGGATGGTCACCTCTACCTCCTCCTGGACATGGGGTCAGGTACAATAAAAATAAAAGCCCTGCAGAAGAAGGTGAATGATGGAGAATGGTATCATGTGGACTTCCAGAGAGACGGACGGTCAGGTAACAACATTTTTCTATGCTGTTTACCTACTGGAGCACCTCCTTCACCCCTCACAACTTCCAAGGAATTAAAACCAACACATATTAAAGAATTCCTGCATTTCTGCCTTTAGGGTAAAAGGATTCATCTATTTTTATTTATGTCTCAATTTCTTTAAAAATGAAAAGCGAATTAATCATCATAGTCACGCATCAAACCTGAAATGCTCAAATGGCATCTAGAATAGCTCGTAAAATGAGCATTATTTATTATCATTATTGTTGTTGTTATTATTACTCCCGCTACTATTATTTATTATTAAGTACCAAATCTTGCAACAAATTTTATCTTCAATTTGCAAGTGACAAAATTCAGGGTTTTTTTTATCATTGGATGTTTGGAGGTGCCTGAAATGGAAAACATACAATAAAAAAAAAAAAATTCAGTGAGCCACACATAAAACCTTTAGTTTGATCAAACACATTTTAATCCAAGGTGGATTAATGATATCAAAAACACATTAATCAATACAGAAGGATTTCAAGGACACTGGCTAAACACTGCTGCCTATCAAATAGTTTCACTTTCACATAAAATATGTTTGGAATTCCACCAACAGGAATTCATTCCTCTGGCTTCTGTTTGCTGCATTTTTTCCCCTAAGGAGTGGTGTATATATGCGTATATGCAAGCGTGAGTGCATATGTGTGTTGAGATGGGATGTTGGTGGGAGGACCCAAAGAAATAACATTGCTTACATCAAAATTTGGGGATGGAGTTGAGTAGCATTGTGTTTGGGCATAAGAACATCCAAGCCCAGGAAATGCCATTTGTGGTGAGAGGGGAGGGAGGAGAGGA